>CABHPH010124806.1:3121-13317 GCA_902168325.1 Peromyscus nudipes
CCCTCCCTCTCTATGGTTACCTGCCTGCAAGGCTGCTATGTTCTTCTTATCCATTTTGTGGAAATCCCCTTTCTTGCTTATCATCCTTTATGATAAAGGCCTCAGGAAAATTCCATCTCTTATTTGACAATATTTTTTTTTAAAACCAAAGCGGGGATAAAATTTAAATTTGCAACAGGAACATCTTCTCCTATGTTCAAGGGTAATGTCAGAGCCTTATGAAAAGCCAGAATGCTAACAGTTGTTGAGACTCTAACACAGAAACAGAGGATCTCATATTGAACAGCATTTGCGGTACACATTTGATCTTATTTTTCCTTGCACGTCTGTAGTTCCCTACACAAGACGGGTACTCAATTAATTATTCAGTACTTTTCCCAAACATGTTGTCACTGCTGATCCTAAACCTAGCATCAGATTGGATAGATAGCCTTTTGTGTCTGCTGAGACTATGTAACCTCAGCATGTACTGCATTCGTCTCCATGGATACCAGATTTCTGTGAATGGTGCTTCCAGTGGAACAAAATCTATAGGGGAAGGCTCATTTTGTTCATTCTTTTGGCTCAAGTTCTTGCCTTTCTGGCTCCCCCATACACTTCCCATCCCAGGTTATAGACTGCAAGAATCCTAGCATGCTAGGTGTAGTAGAAAACCCTTGCATTTAGGATCATAGGAAATTTTGTTTGTTTCTCCTTGACTGATCGGTGGATATCAAGTACAGAAATTGATGCTGCTGCAGGAAATGAAAAGGTAAAACCCTAAACCTACTTTTGACAAATTCTAACTTGAAAACCCACCCCAAGAGGCTCAGAAGCCTGGGCTTCAGTAAGAACAAAATGGAAGGGGGGTTTCCTAGAACAAGTTTATCATTTTATAAAGCTAAATTGAAATGATCGGGTTCCACAGAGCTCCAAATGGTCAGAGCACCTCATCTCAGGTTGGAATGTTACTAGCTTGGCAAATCCCTGTTCACTACATTGTGTTTGTTAAAATGCCGGTAGATTTTTACTCTTGTTATTAAATAAGAAAACAGTCAACACAACTTACTATTCCAGTAAAAGAGGCATGATGTGGAGAGGAGTCCCACTAGCAAGACAATTCGTACAAGTTACAGGCTGCATTTCAGACAAAACCTCTCAAAACTGAATCCATTAAGGAAAAGCAAAGTATCCTTGATGATTTTATAAAAATTGAGAGCTGCCATCCTGACTAATGCTTTACTTGTTTGTTGAATTGTGTGCTCTGCTTTAATGCGTAACCTTGCCCAAAGAGCAACGGGCACACTACAATTAATGGTTTATATATTCTTGTCTTGGCTATTTGCTCATTTTGACCCTAAGAAGGGAAGGTCCTAGACCACGGGGTGGGTGAGGGATCAAGTAGGAAAACATTATGCCAAGAAACGGAGAAGCAGGAGCAGGACACCCAAGAGACTAAAATTCGAGATGGCAAGCAGGGCTGCTCATAGTTGCGAAACTCACATGATGCAGACTGTGCCTTGGCCACCCTGGCCAGAGTGAAGCTAGCTGAGGCTCCTTAGCAGGACTCTAATGATTTTCCAGAAGGATCAGGCAGCCCGTTGGAGACTCACTGTTCCTTAGTGATTAGAAATTGTTCTAGGGATAAGGACAGAGTACAATACTAACCAACTATATCTTCCATGGCCAGGCTTCCTTCTTTTCTCTCACTAAAATACATACTAAGTTTGGGATGTAAAGGACTTTTTTCCCCATTAAAAAATGAAACTTTCTCCATATTAAAAAAAAAATCATGCTACTCCCAGTGACAGATAACTCCAGGTAAGAATGGCTAAAAATTGCTCTCCTCCAGACAGCTGTCAGAATCAAGCTCCCTCCCACACGGCAGGGGTGGGAGAGACAGAGCCAGCAGGGAAGAGTTTCAGGAAATATTCGTGCTCATGACATCTTCTTTGACATTCTGAAGCAAACCTAATGAGTAACTCACTCCTCCCCCTTTTCTTCCAAGTTAGGCAAAAACCGAAGTTCAAGTGAGTACCAGGCATGTCTGAGAGAGATAAAAGCTTGTTTCTGATCGTCAGTTTAAAGTTGGAAAAACACTTTCCCGAGAGGCAGAAAAACTTTACAGAACAAAATGGAAGAAACCATCACTCTGGGCATTTTCTGGCTTCAATATTAACACACCTGCTAGGTGTAAAGGAACGGGCTGCTACTCACCACAATGATGGGAACATTCATTGAAAAAGAGAGCTTTTGAATGGGATAATATCAACTAATTATATCCTGGAAAATGCCTGTCAACTCACACAAGAACAATTCAAAGAAACACTTAGAAAAATAGACCGAGGCAAACAGCAAAATACTATTCACGTCAGTGAGAAGTTCAGACGGCACTCTTCAAACTGAATAACAGCTCGACGTTGCTAAACTCCTTCCAGTGGAGGGTGATGTCACAATTTTATCTGGCACTACCTGAATAGCATAATTTGTTCTATTACCTTTTCCCTACAGAGCTCTGTTTTCAGACCTCCCAGCTTTCAAGAGTGCAATGAAGACCACATTTTCTCTTGGTTTTCGCTTACTGCCCTTAACTCATTGGTCCACCCCGCTATTCTCTGTACAGATGGAGGCAGATGAATAACGCTGGGGTGAATAAACAAGTTTCTGCTCTAAGAAGTATCATGCCCTCCATTTCTTTGTAAGCTTTATTGTTTCGTATTAGGTTTAACAAATTTAGATATTAAGACAATATTTGCATAGGCATATGTAAATATTACATGCCCTGTACTTGTTTATGGTACTTAGAATATATGTGTGTGTTTATATATTATATGTATATATTATGTTTGTGCTGGAAATAGGAGTGTATCTGTTACTGACTTAAAACATATTCCATGTGCTTATTTTTCTATAGTCACCATAACAACTCTATGATATAGTAGCAACATTACCTCCTTTTATAGATGAGCAGATAGAGTCCAGAGAGACTCCTAACCTGTCCAGAATTGCCTGAGATTTCAGCTTATGTGCTACCTCTTTTACACATGACAGCTTTGTCCTTAATAAATCAAGTCTAACCATAGTTAAAATTCTTGATGCTTGAAGTGGCTATTCCTAATTTATTATTATTATTATTATCATTATTACTATTATTAGTACTTGGTTTTTCAAGACAGGGTTTCTCTGTGTAGCCCTGGCTGTCCTGGAACTCACTTTGTAGACCAGGCTGGCTTCGAACTCACAGAGATCTGCCTGCCTCTGGTTCCCGAGTGCTGGGATTAAAGGTGTGTGCCACCACCTCCCAGCTCTAATTTATTATTTATTGAGTGCTTACTATGTCCAACATGCACTTGGGATACAAACAGAGCATAAGATAAATTTCTACCACCTTTACATCCGGCCAGTGTCCTGGACCAATACAAGTCAGTACTGTAGCATCAATGTCTGCTTTGAAATTCAAATGTCAGTGTCGTAGCATTAGGAGGCGGGTTTTTAAAAATAGGTAGGTCATGAGGGCTTCTCCTTGTAAACTCTTTGCTGGGTGTTTTGGGAGTCCGTCTTTCTACCATCTCTGTTGAGAGGTAACAGGATTTGTAAGCAGAGAGCAGCCCTCACCAGAGGAGCAAACCAACCAGTGTCTTCCTCTTGGCCTTGCCAGCCTAGGAACTACAGGACGATAAATTTCTTCTCTTTATAAATGACCTCATTGAGGATATTTTCTTACAGTAGCACAAATGGATTAAGATAATACAATGTTCTGAGTACAGGAGAGAGTGCAAAGATGATTAAAGTATCTCAGTTATTGTTTGAAGTATTCAAAAATCATGTCCTGCAACTAATGACGATTTTCTCACTTCAATAGAAATCAGCTTTAGTATTAAAGTAAGATCTTTAGGAGTGGCAGTTACTAAGATTATTTTTTTTCTGTAGCTAAAAAATATTATTAAAAGGAATTTACTTTGCGGTGATATATTGTGTACCCTAATAAAGCTTGCCTGAGGATCAGAGGACAGAGCCAGCCACTAGATTAGACATAGAGGTCAGGCAGTGGTGGCACACACCCTTAATCCTATCACACGGGTGGCAGAGATCCATCTGGATCTCTGTGAGCTCAAGGCACACAGAGCCAGGCAGTGGTGGCACACACCTTTAATCCCAGTACTGGAAAGTACACACGCCTTTAATCCCAGGAAGTGACTGCAGGGCAGAGAAAGGTATATAAGATGTGAGGAAACAGGAACTAAGGCAGTTCAGCTGAGACCCTTTCGGGTGAAGATTCAGAGGATTTCAGTCAGAGGATTCGTGGAGTTGGTGAGGTAATAGGTGGTGGCTGTGGCTTGCTCTGCTTCTCTGATCTTTCAGTTTTTACCCCAATATCTTTCTGGTTTTGTTTTTGTTTTTGTTTCTGTTTTTAATTAAAAGACCATTTAAGATTCAAACAACATCACTTTTTTGAGAAACCTTTGAAAAGAAAGTTCAGCTGGCATGTAGAAGTCACTGCTCACCACAGGTACATAGAAGCTGATGTGTATCAACTTCCGTCTTGGAAGTACTTGAGAGATACTCAGGATTACTGAATTTGGATGAATGATATCCTTTTAGCCGGGTGTTCAGTCCCCCTCTATACTAATTTAGACTAGTGGAAAATAAAGGGTGAATACAATCTCTAAGAATGTTCTGATGGTTCGTGAAGCGAGGATGCTGTCAGACGTTAGCCTTCTGAAAGTTATCTCTTGTTATAAGAAACAATCAGCTAAATCAACGCGGACTCTGGAGGCCTCTCTGCCCTGCTTCTTTCTCTACCTCCTGTCCCAGGTCAGTAGGGAAGAGTGAGGCCACTCGGTTCATTCCTTTGTAGGAGGCTGCACAGTTCTTGCTGGTGAGGTGGCTCTTCTCCAATGCTTATCACAAAGTAAACGCACACCTCACCGCTGTTATCCATCTGGGTTCTAGGTCACCAGTCGTTCAGATAACAAGGGTAGGAAAGGCGTCCTGAAAGAAACAGCTCTTAGGCCAGGTCCGGGAACCAAACAAAGTTGAAGGAAAATTAGTTCCAGACCTTTACAGGGCCACCAGTTCAGAAGGCAATGTGCCAAGTTTCTAATTGTCAGGGTCCTGCCGACCTTTAAGGGTGCGCACAAAGAGGACATTGTTCTCAATCAGACCTAGCACCCGCAAAGAGAGTACACAGCGGAGCTGTGGCAGAGTTGTGACCGTGAGCAGGCTTTCTCCATTGTCTAAAACGCTGTTTCTTCCTGGGGTTGAGAAATCTTTTGACTCTCTCAGGTCTGTCGAGCAAAAGCGCCAGTATCCGATGAAATGTGTAATTCCCAGCCGACGTCTTGCTACCCCTTTCCAAACAGAGGAAATTGTTACAGGAACATTAATTATCTAAGGGACAGCTGGTGGCTCAGCTGATCAAGTTGAGCTAGCTCTAAAGGCACAGGGACCTGAGTTTGATCCCTAGGACCCAAGTTAAAAGCAAAATGAACTGAAACTAAACAAGTAACAAAACCATTGAGTGCACTGGCCCATAAGCCTTTTAGCCTCGTGCTGGGGAAATGGAGCTAGGTGGACCCCTGGGGGCTCACTGTCAGTCTAAACAACAGACTTGGTGTGTTCCAGACCATTGAGAGATACAGTCTCAAAAAAAAAAAAAAAAAAAGCCAACAACAACAACAAAAACCTTTTTAAGTTTTCATGGTCTGTTTTTCTGGACTGCAATTTTTCTCAAGAAGCGTGCATTCTGCAATAATAGAAAAGGAAAGTCTAGAAGGAATGAGTTAACTTCACCCTGTCACATAAAACCATTATTATGAGTCTAAGAATATTAAATATAATGCTTGTGGTTTATTGAGTGCTGAGGGCAGTGGTACAGTTTAATTGAGGATTTCCTGTGCTGTCTGGGACTGAGAATAAGGGCTTGTATTGTAGCCTCCCTTCCCTTCTCCCTTTCCTCCAAAGCCCAATATATCAATCAAACAAAATTAGTGTCATTAGGAAGTGACTAAAGGCAGAGGGGCTCTTCCCCTCGGTTTTTCTTTTTCTAATGAAAACTTAAGGGCCACTACAAAGCAAGCGAGTTTATCTATTCACAGAGTTAATCAAAGTTTTCGTTGTAGTTTTAAGAAGCTTAGATAATTTGAGACTCACATGGCTCCAAATGCAAGTGGGTTCTCCCAGAAAGAGCATATGCTTCACTTAAAAATGATCCCTCTTTCCTCCCCAGCCCGGAAACTAGGTGATTCCCAAGTACGCCATTTATCTCTCTGCTGACCTGTGTTCTAGTTGTATTACTCAATACAGCTCACCGTCTTCCTACTTCAATCGGCAAGATTTGGGCACGGGTGCCCCTTAACAGGGCTGGGAAGTAATGTGCCTTTGAGAGCGGCCTGGGAGAGACAAGCACCTGATGGGCCCCAGGAAGCTTCCCTCCCCTAAGCTCAGGAGAGCCTCCAATGAGCAGGTCATTAGGGGGCACCAGAATCACCAACCCCAGAGCCACAGTGTCAGAGCCTCTGGATGACAGAAGACACATCCTGTCAGTCCCACTATGACAAACACATTCCACAGCCTGGTTTCTGTGTTTGGATTCAATTTAAAAGTACTTAAAAATAATAATGTACTTTTCCATGCTGTTCATCTCTTTTAGATTCAGTTCACATAAGGTACTTATATGGCCTTTGATAAATGCCTATTATTTTATTTTTATTTTTTGACATTAACTAAGATAGTGTCCTTTCTCAAATCAGTAATATTAAACTTCTTTTCAAAACTTAAAATTATCTCCTCCTCTCCTCTTCCTCCTCCTTCCCTCCTCCTCCCTCCTCTTCCCCCTCCTCCCCTCTATCTCCTCTCCTCCTCCCCTATTCCTCCTCCTCCTCTTCCTCTTCTTCTTCTCCTGTCTTTTCATCCTCCTCCTCCTCCTCATTCTTCTTCCCCTCTCTCTCTTAAAAGATTACTTCCATGAAACATTGAAATGTGGAAACATTAGTGGCATGTATCTCCCAAACCCTGTGCGGCCAACACTAATGTTAATAGAGTGTGTAAAGCAAGCTAGCAGGTTAGTGAATATTTTTGATCTGTGGTGCTCACTGGTTCATTTTCATCCATAAGAAATGAAATGCCTTGAGGTCTTTGGGAGAGAGATTAACAAGTAAGATTTGAACTCTTGCCTTTTGCGGGGCTCTGAACTAAGTGCTCTGTCTAACTAAGCTCGTTGAACCTGTGAAGGAAGCATGTATAAAGCAGGAATTGGAGGCTGGGGTGGGCTATGATGCTCACACAAATCACACAGCTGACTCATAAGCATCAGAGTAATGCCCCAAACTAAACTCAGGCATGAATGGTCACAAAGCTTGCATTACTACCCTCTTGCTGTGGCACTTGTCTGATGCAGGAAGGGAGGAAAAACAGTCATGGGCATTCTGTACCATGGCAGGGATGGGCTTGCTCCAGAAGGTTCCCTCTGGGAGAACTAAACTAAAAGCTGCCTTTGATTATCAGAGCATTCTGACCCAGCCCAGTTGGAACTTCTTAGATTGCTGAAACCTACTTTTGTGTAACCTGAATGCTGAAATCCTTCCTGCTTTTCCTTGTCCTTCAAAGGTTCAGCAGGCCAACATCTAGATACGGCCAATCTAGAAGGATGCAATGTGTGGTCTTTCGGTCTACTGCTCCACAATCTTTATAATCTCCTCTCTGTCTTACATCATAGCCAGAGTGGCTAATCTGCAGGTTACCTCACTGATAAACTAACATGCATCCTTCTGGATCTTTCAGAGAAAGAAGTAGGTCAGCTCTGTTGTGCTTCTGACCCAAGGTTGCTTAACAGAGATTTAAATTGGCCTCTTTCTTAAGTTGACCATGGCTCTCTTCTTTAACTCTGTACACTCCACAAGAGTCCAGTGCTTTGTCACTCAATGGGACTTCTGGAAAAACTTGCCGAATGAATGAAGCTAAGTATAACAGGTCAGCTATTGGTACAATAGCATGTTCTAGAAAAATGACCAGAGGCAATCGCGGATAGATATGTGTGAATGCTGCAAAATTCCTTTTTCTCCTCAGAAGACAAAGAAGTGTCAACTGCTTCAAATCATTTTCATGTTCTAAAATAGAAAAAGACAAGAACAATTTTCATATTTTTGATGGAGCCTGGCAAATGCAAGTTAGCCTTTGCTATCAGGGCAGATTTTTTCTGTTGTTGTTGTTTGTTTATACAATCTCATCTTCACGTGCTTCATCACACTGTCAGGCATGGGACATTTTTGTGGAAACAAAACATTGCTTACAGAAATTCTAAAGAGCTTTCAAGAGGCGTCCTGAACCACTGGTGTCCCGATGGCTTCACAGCTCCTAAATGGCTTCCAAGTTCCTCTAGCCCTAATTTGTTCTGGTCACTTTCTGTCTGTTTCCATGCAGAAGGTTTTCATAACTGGGTCCTCTAACTCATGTCAGGAAGTAGTCAAAGATATCCTTCTGTGTGCCAGGAAGGTGGGAACCACACATAGACAAAATAGAGCCTTCTCTTGACCTTTACACGTGGTAGAATCAAGGTACCTGGCCTGTAGGCTAGCTGAAAAGATTTGCAAGACAATAGCATTTTATGTAGGAAAAGCCTGAGTTTGGTTTTCTGAAATCTTGCATATGTTAGCAAAGAGAGGATAAATATGAACCAGGACTTGGTGGCTTTTGCTTCTGGCTGCTCCTGGTCACTTATGCGGCACATGTGCTTTGCAAATAACCCTGGCAAAAATGGAGCCACAAATATGTTTTGAGAAATAAGCTATAGAGTATGTGCACACCATGACACATAATTACTGTGTGGGAAAGGCAAACTCTACAGAGAATGTTTTACATTTACAATGCCAATGGTTGGCCTACACTTCGCTTTCCTCCCACCCCCCAACCACATTGGCCCCCTAGTTGCCTCCATACTTTGGCAATGGCTTTATGGCATCCATCCATCAGTCAGGCCAGTAAAAAAAATTAGCCACGCTAGTCATTCATTTACCAATTCAACAATGTGCGTATGTGCATGAGTGTTGTGTGCACTATGCACTTTAGTAGTATGTGGATGAATGTTCTCACGCATGGATATGTGGAGGCTAGAGTAAGAAATCAGAATCTACCACTCTCAGATATACTGCCTTGACACAAGTCTCTCTCTCACTGAACCAGTGTTTGCCATTTGGATAGACGGGCTGGCCAGCAAGCTCTTGGGATCTGCCCATCTCCACTCCCCAATCCGGGCCTCCAGGCTCACACAGCCATACCTGACTTTTGACACAAGTACTGGAGATCCAAACTCGGGTCCTCATGTTCGCAGGGTAAGTGCTCTTATCCACGGAGCCATCTCCCCAGTCCAATTCAAGAATTCAATTTTTTTTATGGAGCTATTAGTACGTGTGGTTGCTGTCTGCTCTTCTGTCCAGTAAGAATAAAACGCTGCAGGAGGGCAATTGGATGCTGTGGAAGCCTACGTGGGACCAAAGCTAAGAGCCGGCCGGATGCAGTGGAGAATGACAGGCCCAGAGAAGGGCAGGAAGCTCCTGCTCAGTGACAGGAACCAAGCACTCTGGCTGACTGCAAGCTCTAGGAACAATTTCTTAGGCCTTGTCATTGGACAGTGTGTGTGCTATTTCCCTTTTCTCTTCAGTTGTGAACATTAGAAAGAATTATAGCATTGGAAACAGAATTTCAGGCTTGCCTTTTATGTAGTCAGACAGGCAGATGGATCAGCCATGTTCTTTGCAACCTGAAGGGATGGTGTCCTCCAAGGGCCAGATCATCCTCAGGGTGCTCGGACAGGAGGTTGGGGTCTTGAAGGGAGGAGGTTACAGGAGACATCTCTTTTTTTTCCTTGGCTGCTACATCTTCTCTGAGGATTCCAAAATGACTTTTTGATGAGCTTTTCCATTTTCAGATAGGTATCTTAGAGAATACATGTCTGACTTCTAGATCCATTACTGAAAAATATGACACTTATAAGGAAACGTCCCTGTCACACTGGATTCAGCCAGTTGACAACTCTACTTCTTCTAGACATTGTCTTCGAGAAAGAGGACATGAAGATTAGCCGGTGGTCTCTGTCTCAGTGAACTTACCTGCAAGTTGAAGGAAGGAGAGTAACTGATACACACATGGGATGCAACTCTGATTTATTTACTTAGAAATTTTTCTTGCTTTGGATTAAGTTTGAGTTTTGAAAGCAAATC
>CABHPH010124806.1:18204-36042 GCA_902168325.1 Peromyscus nudipes
ACACACACACACACACACACACACACACACACACACACACACACACACACACGTTTGTGCTTTGTCATGTGCCTGTAGAGCAGTTCCAGGCCTTGGACACTGTACTCAGAGCAGTCTTCCCGAGCTGCTCTCTGAATTCTTCAACCATTCCTTCAGATCTAGGAGTCATTGTATTTTGTTAGTTCTTCTTTCTAGCTGTACACTCAGGGTCTTGGGACTCCTCAATGATAGCTCACCTTTGATGTCCACAAAGTACAGCCATCAAAGGCAATTTGAGAAAGAAGTAAGAAATAATGTGGCTGAAAGAAGTTGCCTTCAAAAGAGAATTTCTTTCTGTCCAGATACAAAACAGGCTCACTGCCTAGTCCAATAATAAACCATCCCTCCTCTCTACCTACCTAACAAGACTGAACTACAGATAGATATATTTGGAGATGGTAGAAACGTTATTGACAATATAGAAATATAAGCCTGTGCCCTTCCAAAAGCTAGCCCTAGCTGATGAAAGCCTTTTTGTGGCATTATCAAATAGAAGACCTTTCACAATGTGAGACCTTTTCCATAACAACATTGTCTCCTAAGGTCATACAAAGTCAGCGTCATCTGTTTAACCTTCAGCTCTTAACACCCACTGCTAACATGCAAGACTTTCTCTTTCTGAAACCACCAGATACTTACCAGGGAGATAGTTTAAAAGAAAACATGTGCATAGCTATTATCAACAATTCCATTTATGGAGCTACCCGAGACATTTAGATAAAATGAATCAAAGAAAAAATGTGTTTTCGCGATCTCAAAGAAGTTAGAATGCTAGACGGAAAAACACTTACAAGGACGTATAGTGTTTGCTCCTCTGTCTTAAGGGGCCCTCGGGGTTTGCATTAAGAGGCCAGAGAAAGGTCAGGGACCCTCTTAAAACATGAAGAGTGAAGCTGTCTAGAGAGCTGAGTCTGAGCCAATGTCCCTTGAGAGTTCCGAAAGAGGGGAGCAGAAATTAACTCATAAGTTCCCAGGAAAAAACATGCTAAAAATTGAAGAGTTGTTACCAAAGGACAAAAGCCGAGTCCAGCAAGGAAAGAGGAGCCACTTCAGTTTATTGAATCCTAAGGGTGCTAAGGGCCAACAACGGTACGCAAACATTCATGGTGTGTGATGGATCTCTCCGGTAGCACATCAAGCCCTTTACTCGGTGTTTGAGCTTCAACAGGAAACAGTTCAGATGTGCAGCCTGCCACGCGAAACAGACACACGGGGTGATAGCCTACAGTGACAAACCCAGTGGAGAGGTAAAAGCATCATGGGATGAGAGGCTCTGATCACTCCAACATACCCAGATTTGAGGGATCAAGATGAGCTAGCCTGTGAGTCAGGCTAGATAAAAGTCACAGGGTCGAGGTAGACACAAATTGCCCAGAATCAAAAGAGGCATTTAATAGTAACACACACATTTTGACCCCCCCCCACTAAATATCAGAGTTACCAAACAACCACTTAAAACCATACTATCTTTTCCAATCTAATTATACACTAAAATAAGACAGTCTTCTGAATGTCAAAACAGGGACTACTTTGTCAGTGACAGTTTTTAATTATTTTAAATTAATACTTAACAACTGTGGGACACACTTCAATGTGAAGTAAACATGGAGAACTCTCAGTATCTACCAGTGCGTTGGTAAATCAATAGGTCTCTGGGAGCTCTCTCTGAAATGCTCTGTGCCCAAGATATCACATCAGTCAGAAGATGTCACATTTTTAGGAAGATCAATAACTATAATTAAAATATAGAGATTATAATTCTCAAGGGCAAGACACTGCATTAAGCACCTTCTCTATAAATGACAACAGTGAGGATGGTCATATGAAAACAGAGGTGAGTACTGCCTATGTCTGAGGGATTGGAGTGGGTGAGGCTCTTACAAAGGAGACAGAGAACAGAGACAGAGCACTAACAAGTCCTGGATCTCAGAAAAAAACGAATAACTCAGCAGAAATGGAATTGTCCTACTCTGTTATTGCAGATAAGTTCCAGTTCATCTCACAATGCAGTATCAACAACTGTTGGCCTAAGGGATGGACAGTTTTTGACATGATACCCAGCCTGCACTGTCTATTTTTTAATGTCAACTTGAAGCAGGCTAGAGTGATTTTGGAAGAGATAACCTCCACTGAGAAAATGGTGCCACCAGATTGGCCTGTATACAAGCCTTGCTGTATTTTCTTGACTGATGATTGATGTAGGAGGGCTCAGTTCACTGTGGGGCGGTGACACCCCAGGTAGGTGGTTCTGGGTGCTAGAAGAAAGCAAGTGAACCAAGCCATGAGGAGCAAGCCAGGAAGCAATGCTGTTCCATGGTGTCTATTTGAGTTCCTGCCTCCAGGTTCCTGCCTTGAGTACCTGCCTCCAGGTTCCTGCTTTAAGTGCCTGCCTCCAGGTTCCTGCCTTGAGTGCCTGCCTCCAGGTTTCTGCCTTGAGTGCCTGCCTCCATGTTCCTACCTTGAGTACCTGCCTCCAGGTTCCTGCCTTGAGTGCCTGCCTCCATGTTCCTACCTTGAGTACCTGCCTCCAGGTTCCTGCCTTGAGTACCTGCCTCCAGGTTCCTGCCTTCTCTTCCTGTGATGGAGTATGACTTGAAAGCAGTGAGCTGAAATAAACCCCTTTCTTCCTGTGGTTGCTTTTTGTCATGGTCTTTATGACATTTATGTAGAATGACTACGGAAAGTTCATAGGATTTGTGGCTACTGAATAGGTCTGGATCTTTCCATTGTATATTGCCTGATAATTGGCAATGTTTAAGAATGGAGTAGGTTTGGTGAACAGATCCAGGGCAATATTGGTTTAAGGTGGTTCACAAGTCCTTTGAAAATGCAGAAATTGGTGTAGAAAAGCAGAGAGTGTGGAAACAAATCCTACTTAGAAGAAGGATTGTATGAATAAAAAATTCCTTAATAAAAATTATATAATAAAAAAAGAAGGATTGTATTGCAAGTAATACTTACATGCATGAGAGTCACTGGACGAGGGAAGGGAACCCTTTCAATGTCCCTACTTCCAGACAAGCTGATTCTGTTGGCAGGAGCTGGAGAGTGGAGATTAGGAACATTTGAACAAACACACAAGAAATTAAGATGGAGAAAGCTTGGCAAAGGCCACATCTTGAGATAGAATGAAAATCTCTGGGGGAAGAAAAGATAAAGCCAGAGAAAAAGTTTACAGAGCCCAAACAGAATATTACAAAATCACAGCACTGGTGCATGACAATGAGCAACTGCCATGTCTTGTTCAGTTCCTGTTTGTTCTCTGCTGAGTCCCCTTCATGTGCCTGGGGGTCGAGGGGTGGGGAGTGTGTGTGTGTGTGTGTGTGTGTCAGAGAGAGAGAGAGAAAGAGAGAGAGAGAGAGAGAGACCTGTTAATCAATGTGAGTGCCACATGCCTGACTGAATGCCAGAGTCCACTCTAATTGTTTACTTATAAGTTCACATTCCTGAGTGATTTCCTAGCTGCCAAAGGCGAGAGTTCATCTCAGGTGTACGTGCTGACCAGATCAAGCCTGGTAGGGTAAGAAACACACAAGGGAGTGAGTCACCACCGATAAAACTTCACATCTGAGCAGGAATGTGATAAAGAATTAACTTTGAGGAATTGAAAGGAGAGAATGTCTGTTTTAAAGATTTTTTTTTAATTACTGGAAACATAAAATCTAATACTTTAATTACTATGCAAAATATTAGCTATTAGCCATGTCTAAGCAATCCAGTAGTTATAAAAACAATGGGCATGGTCACTTAACCATTATTAACCTTTAAAGATATGAAAAGCATTAGAAGCACCGGATCAAATGCATGAAGATGAGACCTACCACCTGATGAGACACGAAATGAATCAAATATTCAATTAATATGAATGACTCTAGTATAATACACTTAATCCATTTTGGTTCAGCAACATGTATCATTGTTTACATTCAGAAGTGTGTGTGCATGGTCCTGTGTGTGGTCATGCACATGGTGTGTGCATACATGTGAAGGTCAGAGGACAAACTTGGGAGCTGGTCCTCAGCTGTTGTCCACCCACTTTGCTTTTTTGACACCCGGTCTCTAACTCACCAAGCAGGCTACCCTTACTGGCCAGTGAGCCACAGAGGTCCAGCTGCCTCTGCCTCCTCAGTGCTGGGATTACAAGTGTGCTACTACACCCAGCTCTGTTTTACATGGGTTCTGGGATTGAACTCCGGTCCATGTGACTTCTAGGCAAGCACTTTACTGGCTAAACTATCTCTCTAGGCCTCTCCCATATTTTTGAACATCTTAAATATCCAGTCTTTCACATATACTGTGAAGGAACACACAGTCTTTTTTCGTAATATTTTTGTATTTCTTGGATTATCTCACCAAAGTACATTACACAATTGAATAAATTTCCTCAAGAGGTGCAAACCAAACACATTTGAAATGAAGAGCAAACTGTTTGAAAATATCTTACAGCGGGGGGAAAAAATAGACATCAGTGAAATGTTGCCTTTTTTAAAAGCACCGTTTCCCCCCTGTAATTCAAAATTCCTTTTCTGCTTTCTGCCCCATGGTCCCATGGGCCACCGAGCTGCCAGCAAGAGCCATAATCATGGGCAGCACAAGCCAGACACTGGGTCAGGACAAGCAGGAGGCCGGCGCGGGCTGACGGTGGGGCTGTCCTCACTCCCTAAATGAAAGACTGCCAGAGTAAAGACAAAGCCCGATTTGACTCGAAAACCAGTTACTGTGACAGAGAAACAGATGTGAGGGGAAAGCTCAAAGGGATGTCAGAATCGTGACTACCGCTGCCATTAGTCGTATTCAAATGCACAAAAATTAAAAAAAAAACAAAAACAAAAAACAAAAGGAAGTGTCCCACCCCTAAAAATGGGCAAGCCGCTATCAACTGAACACATGTGATTGAGACATCCAAGATGATCCTTGTCTCAGGTCAAACTATTCTTTTAAACATTGTTTTTCGTAGCTAAAGCTATTCCCCAAAGTACAAGTACATAGACTGAGGGTACCAAATCCACGTAGTTTCTAAAAATGCCCAATTATGTGGGAGTGAGATGCATCGAGCTTGCCCAGCACTGAGGGTTGAGTATGGTTTAGGGGTACAGAGAATAGGACCCCAGGGTCCACTTACCCCCAACCTATTTTCAAAACCTATTATTAGTGGGAAGTGCGGGGCAGGGGATGAGCTGGAGAAACGTGGGGCCTTCCCTCTTCACAGCACGCTGGCGGGATGTTCTATAATTTCCCTTCACTGACCACGGAACTGCTAGCCATTACGGCTTCTCAGCCCGGCACATTGTTGTTGTCTTCTCTTGCCATACACGACAGAGATGACCACAGATACGACAGTGGAACTGTAAACAGTGAAATCCAAGGCTCTGTGGAGCAGTCGCTCAGTAGGAAGGAGATAAGTGACTTTCTGTGGGAATTTTCAATACATGTGGGATCCTGTGGTGGTTAAGAATGTTTGCAATGTGCCTTTTAGTAGGAAAAAATTCAAAGTAAGGAATAGTAAGTTAAAGCACTGTACATTAACACCACGTGCAAATGTATATACTTTTACCAATTTATTTCATCCTTACCATCCTAGGTACACGACTAAGTTATATGAAGGTTTTATTTCATATTCTCTATCTTACCTTCTGCCTTCAGTCCTTATATATCAAGGCTACAGACACTGAATCCTAATCTCTTCAACTTATACACACTAAATATTCCCCTTAAAAACAGGTCTACACGCCATTAATCCCAGCACTCGGGAGGCAGAGGCAGGTGAATCTCTGTGAGTTGGAGGCCAGCCTGGTCTACAGAGTGAGTTCCAGGAAAGGCACAAAGCTACATAGAGAAACCCTGTCTCGAAAAAGCCAAAAATAAATAAATAAATAAATAAATAAATAAATAAACAAACAAACAAACAGAGGTCTACAAAACTAAGCTATGCTGGCACACTGACTACCTGCTTCCAAACACTGACAATTTCGGTTTTAGAAGTGTGACCTCAAATGCTGACTTTAAAATGCTACTCAGACAAGAATTCCTGAATAGGCTCTCCTTCACTTCCCAACAGTCTCTGTTGGCTTCCATCTGCCTCAAGGAGGGTCAGTGCAGCAGAATCTCTCATTTTTTCCTTATTGAAATGCCGATATGCTGGAGAAGGAGCATTCATTATGCCTCATTAGCCAATAATATATTTGCTGAATTTCTTCTCTGAAGAAATAGTCTTCTCTGAAGATTATTACAAAGCAGGTTGGAAGCAAGATGGTGAGATCCTCTCCAGAGGGAAGGAAAGATCTGTTATCAAGGTTATTGTATGCTGAGCACATGCCATATGTATGCAGTACAGTGCTACACATATTATCTTGTTTAAGCCTCGTTTAACTGACATGAGGCAGATAGTTTCTCCACTTCGGAAATGAGAGCATTCAGATGCAAAGAGGTAAGTCTAGCTGGTTAAGTCCTAAGTGCTAGACAGCCACATGAAAAGGCACATAGGTACAGAGGCCTGGCTGAGTTTTTCCATCCTGAAGGCAGCAGACATACAGGCCCACTCTGGAGTCCTGTAAGCTGGCCCAGCCATCAAGCCTCAAGAGTGAGCAGAAGCAGATATCTGCTCCCCTCTCCAGCTAGACCACACAGAAGGCTCTGTTGCAACAGGAACAGTGTCTGGCTCTTTTGTTGACCAGCCTACACTAATGTTCTTGAGTGAAGGCAGACCTCGCATTCTGTGCACAGACTAAGGGAGCTACAACCTATATAATGTCTCTCATGGAATGGTGGGGGAAATGAACTAACAGTCATTTCTCCCTCTTCAAACTCCTTCTAAAGAGTAACCATCAAGTCAGTTGTTCTTTTTTTGTTGTTCTTTTTTTTGGTTTTTATTTTTTTTATTTTTAATTATGTGTATGTTTGTGTGTCTGTGTGTGGCTATGTGTACCTGAGTGCAGGTGCCCACGGGGGTCTGAGGTGTTGGATCATCCTGGGTCTAGAGTTACAGGTGGTTGTGAGCTGACTGATATGGGTGCTGGAAACAGACGATGGTCCTTTGCAAGCACAATTAAGTCTCTTAGCCTCTGACTGAGCCATCTCCTCACTCTCAAGGCAATTGTTCTTATACATGAATATGAGGTAGACTCATGAGAAGCATAGGATTATCTGACTTCCTGGGGATACATGAACAGACATCTCGTCACACTTTATAGGGCATTGATGACAGACAACAAAACAATTCTACCGGAGTCTACCTGAGGGGACCTATGAGTTTAGGAGCTGCCCATAGAAATGTGGGGTAGAGAATACAAAAAGAACAAAGGAAGCTTTACCAGCTACCCCACCCCAGCATAAGGGACAACCCATGAACGCTCCACACAGAGTTGTCCTCTTCCCAGTGATCGCCAATGCCTTTAGGACAGAATCTTCCAGAGCCACATGACTCTTACAACTTTGTTACTTTCTTGAGCCTTGTAACACCATCATCAAAGGAAGGAAGTCAGAACAGGAACTCAAATAGGGTGGGAACCCGGAGGCAGGAGCTGATGCAGAGGCCATGGAGGGGTGCTGCTTACTTGCTTGCTCCTTACGACGTGCTCAGTCTGCTTTCTTATAGAACCCAGGACCACCAGTCCAAGGGGGAGGCACCACCCACAGTGGGCTGGGCTTTCCCGTATCAGTCACTAAATAAGAAAATACCCTATAGGCTTTCCTACAGGCCAATCTCATGGAGATATTTTCTCAATAGGGATTTCCTCCTCTCAAATGACTCTAGTTTGTGTCAAGTTGACATAAAACAAACCAGCCCACCTTCTCTTATTCTCCTCCTGTTCCTGCTCACCCCCTTTTTGTGCCCAACCTGTTCTCTCCTGCTTTCTGTTGTGATCCAATGAATTTCACTAGGGTTGCTTGTATGACCAAGTTATTTACTGGATCCTGGGTAACTTACCAGTGTATGAAATAGATGAAAATGACTACCCCTTCCCCAGTAACTCAGCTCCAATGAATTTCAGTAGGTTAGCTTGTATGACTACAGTTAGGAAGTTATTTACTGGATCCTGAGTAACTTACCAGTAGATGAAATGGGTGAAAATGACTACCCTTTCCCCAGTTACTCAACTCTATGGGCTCTTCTTGAGTCCTCACATCCTTCATGATGGAACGCTGAAGGGTCTTGTTCAGGGAGCAACAGTAGCTAGGTGTTTGTGGTTGCAACAGAAGAAATACTTTGTATAATTGTCTTTGGTGCCTATCTATCTCAGTTCAGGTGACTGTGGGATGGGGATGACTGCTCTAGGAATCTTTTTGCTCCACATTTCTATGAATCCTATGCAAATTTCCATTACAATAAAGAATCTATACTTTTCTCATCCACAATTACCAGTTCCTCAATTGGAGTCTTAGAACTGTTACTAGTATGCACAGCCTTACTACATTCCTGTGTATGGCACTGGAGTCTCCTTGGGCTTTATCTTGCAGTTAGAGCACAGTGATGACATTATACTAGTCATCATGGTAACCAAGGTACCTGACAGAAACAACTTAAAGGGGGAGGAGATATATTTTGGCTTCCAGTTTCATGGAGTCCAGTCCAGCATGGCAGGTGGAGCATGGGAGAGCAGAACAGTGCTGCCTTCGAGGATGGACTTCGTCCACTCAGTAAACTCTCTTTGAGTTCCCCTCACAGACTCACCTAGAAGTATGTCTCAGCCTCCCATGTTATTCTTTTTGTTTGTTTGTTTAGAAACCAATGGGCATAAGCTCTTTTTTATTTTATTTTATTTTCCTATGTTACTCTATATCCAGTAAAGTTGATAATGAAGATTAACCACACTAAGTTCACCCTCTTGTGTGTTCGACACTTAAATATGTCATCTTAAACCATAATATACCACCCAAATCTCCCAAAACCTTGTATATATCTCAAAAAAATATAACATACATCTATTTTTGACTGCTTCCAAAGCCTTAACAGTTCCAACTCATTGCAGAGTCCAAATTAAATTCTTTTCTTTCTGAAACATGAAGCAAATTCTTAGCTGTGGGCTCATTACAACCTACAGCTCCATGTCTATCAATTTGGGCACTTGGCGTTCTGATGCAAATCCCAACTGGCTTGGTCAGTCCTACCCTATGAGTTTGCTGCTTGCAACCCATCTAGTTACTTTGTTTGGCTAGCTCCACTCATCACCTATTGCTTTCTTCAGCAGATGTTTCACATTTCTGGAATTTTCAAGATCCTGTAGTCTCTGCTGCAACTTTGGCTGTACTCTTTTGCACCCTGCCCTTTCAGGGACTTCTTGCAAGTAATCCAATCTTCATATCTGTTGTCTAGCCTTCCATTTGCAATCTATATGCCTATAAAAATTACCACCTAGATGGTCCCGAGATCTCCCACCAGTTTAAACAGTAGCTGACATCCCTTGAACAATGGCTACACTGACCTCTGGGTAGTAATTTAGGGACCCTGTTGGCTCTTTCTTCTCAAGGCAAAGAAGGCTTTTTAGTGTGTGTGTGTGTGTGTGTGTGTGTGTTGTATGGATTTGTGTGCACATGTGTGATGCTGAGAATTGATCTTAGGACCTCACACATGCTAGGTAAGTACTGAGCTATATACATAACCTGGAGTCTGCAATGTGTGGAGTCTGGCCAATTTCCTACTGTCCTAGTAGAAAGTACTTGGCTTCTTTTAATGTCACCAGTGACTTCAATACCACCCTTTTCTTACCCACAACTTTCAATTTTCTTGGCTTTTTATTTTGGCCAGAATATATGTTTTTCCCCCCTCGGAATTTCCACTATAAATCTAGCTAAAAGCAGTGAGCAATAACCATGCCATACTTTGAATTCTATACTGTCCTTCAAGTTTCCTTTGAGAAATTAGTCTGCTACTTCAGTGTTTTAAGAAACAGAACATGTAGACAAGTTATTTGCCAAATGTAGCAAAATAACCTCTAATCCAGTCCTCAATAGAGTTTCCTTGTTCCCATCTTCACTCCCCTGAGCATAATTTTTTTTTGTTCACCTTTACATAGGCATTCTGGTCTTCTGTATTCTCCCTAGTGGTCCGTTAAGCTCTTCTTAGAGCATCTTAGGGCTTCCATAAATCCAATCCAAAGGTCCAAATACCACACAGTCAAGTTCAGTCATAACAAAGACCCTGCTTTTGCTACAATTTTCAACATTAATTACTTCTATCATTGCTGCTACTAAATTACTTGACAGCAACAACTTCAGGGAAGATTGTTACAATCTTTAACAAACAAGTTTTTGTACACCAATGTAACAGGTTTTAAAGATGGTGGTCCTTTATTATGATGTGATACTTTCCATGGCGATAAAAGTATTTTTGAGCCAATCTTCTCTAAGAGATTCTTGAATAACAAATGCTGAGAATTTTTCTGCTTCTCTTGATGGTTGACTTAACAGCATCTAGAATCACCCAAGGGGAAAAAAAATCCCTGGACATTCCTGTGAATGAGTATCTAAACTGAGTTAATTAAGACGGCAAGAGCCACCCTAAATGTTGGTGGAACCATTCCACTGGCTGCGGTCCTCCACTGACTACACAAGAATGAACAAGCTGAGCATAAGCATTTATTTGCTCTGCTTCCTGACAGTGGACTTGATGTGACAGCTGCCTCCCGTTCCTGTTGCTATGCATTTCTCTGTATGTTGGGGTGTACTTCTGAACCACGAGCCAAAAGAAATCCTCCCTTCTTTACGCTGTTCTTGTCACAGCATTAGAAAAGTAATGTGCATATATGCCTTTCTCTTTTTCCCTCCTTCCTTGGGGGCCTAGTGAAGTCCTTCAGTAGCTATTGGTGTGTGCCACATGGTGTTGAGAGCTGATGCGCTTAATTTGGTTTGGAATGAACTAGCAAATATTTTTAAATTTTTACATGTTCAGCTTTTAATACAGTAAATACACAATTTGCTGTAATTCACCCAAACAGTGGTCCTTTGGGGGACTTAAAGATTTATGAATTTTAAAGACTATTGACAGCAAGGCATTTGAGAATGATGGTTTTAGAGACATTGTGAAACTCAAGATATTTCCATGGAATTAACCCTGTCCATCAATTGAACGGGTGTCTGCGTGTGTCTCTGTGTGTGCATACGTGTGTATGTGTATATATACTGAATTTGTTCACTCTCCCCATACTCAAATCTGGGTAATAAAGAGAATGAAATTAAACCTGCAAGGGCTATCCTCTAGTACTTTGAACGTTACTTTCAGTTAGTAGTGTTTTACTATGCTGTCAGCGGAATAATTTTAGGCTCTTCACTTCCAAGTACAGTCATAGTTTTTACCGGATTTATCTAATACCTATTATACAAATGTTATCTTCTTACGATGGTGAAGAAAAGACTGGCAAAATGTTTTTCTAACTTCCTCAGGTGCCAAATATTAGATTAGAGAGATCGGCTTGCTGGTGCTCGGGCACACAGTGATTCTGCACTTTCTGGTCCAGCTTCCTGTGAGCTGCCTAGGGGAGGTCTACAATCCTGGGCATTCTCCCAAGGGTGGGGCAAAAGCCATAATGACCTAACACCACTTTACTGAGCTTTAAAAAGTGCATCAGCAAAGCTGACAGCAACTGGAGAAAGCCTGAGCAAGGCCTGTAGACTAGAAACTTCTCCTGGTGCGGCGGTCAGTAAGCCCGATTGAAGACCCAGCCTGGTTCAGCTTTAGGGCTGACAAGACATGTGCAGAAAGCTCAGCTTCCTTCCCAGTCTTTGTAAAGGAGTGTGTTCCCAGCCCATGAAGAAACATGATCCATAAAGTCCCCGTTAGTCTCTGTCTTGATGTTACTATCCTAGGCAACGAAACACATTCCTGACCAAATTCTGCCTTCTCACCCATTCCAAATCTTGTCTGTCAAAAGCTATGGCTCCCATTCCTTATGCTTGTATAGAACATTGCAGCTCACGAAACACATTCACTACGGGTGTCCCTCAAAGATGCCGTAAAATGGACTAGGCAGGACTTACTATCCTTATTTTACAGAGTGGAAAACTGAAAATGCAGAGAGCAGAGATTTATTTCAGGTCACAAGGAGTAGGAGCCTTGCGAAGCTGCACGCAGCATGTGGGACTGTCATATATACATACATGGACAGCCTTAGGTGATCTTCTGTCGGCCTCCAGGGGGTTAAAAGAGAGTCTGAGGTGTGCACCATCATCACTGGAAATACCGTGTAAACACCTGTTGACACAAGTTTCCCTCTATACGTCATAGTAACCAAAACATATCCAAGTGCTAAGGAGATTCCAGGCTTTGGAGAGGAGTCCTTTGGTGCATATCCATCGGAATGTTCTCCATAGGTCTCCACCAAGCATGGGTCTCACTGGCCAGGTCCCCAGGTCCTGACGAATGGACAGCATCGTCGCATAGTCTATGCTGGAGTTTCATTAGTGATTAATTATTTTCACAGCTGCTGCTCTCAACACAGAAAGGACAAACATTGCCTTCGGCCCATTGAAAGCACAAGGAGGTCTGAAAGAATCCATAGACTTTGCCTGGCCTTGGAGTCAAACTTTCCCCATGACATGGTTTTGCTTATTTGAAAAAAAAAATTAACATGGTAACAAAAAGAAGCTTTAACCCAAAATAAGGTTCAAAACCATGAGTAAGGTGAAGTAAAATGTGGAGGCCCAGGGAAGGCAAAAATAACAGTGATCCTGCTGTCCCTGTATGTTGCGAGCTTCTAGATTGTTCTGTCCCAGTTAACTAACTGCTTCTATTTTGGTAGAATGAGAGTCCATAACAAAAATTGTAAGATTTATTTTAAAAATGCATTTTATTTTCATCTTACTTTGAAATGTATATTCTTCATGTACCCCAGATTTGAATCTCCCTGATGAACACTGTCATGGTTGTGTCTAATGGCCTTTGGTGACTCTTTTCTGACTCCAGCTTTGGCCACCTGACTAGGTGTTCTCTGGTGGCCAACCTCAGCCTTTGCAGCTGCAGGAACCGAGCTCTTTCCTCCCTTGGGGGGACGCTTACCTACATAACCATTGCAGCTGCCCACTAAGCCTCTGAGTACACAGCACTTAGCAAACTTTGAATGTCAGAATTGGAAAACATATTGGAAGCTATAAAAGGCATTGTAGAGGAATTTAAATGAGATAGCTACTCTCCCAATGGTCCTTTGTATAGGTCTTTTGGATGTAGAGTTGATGAAGGAGAAAAAAGAAGTCACTCAGTGCCTATCAGTCAGTCGGCCATATCAGTGTCCATGTCTTTGGGATGGTGTCTTTAAATGACTGACCACTATGTATGCTGGATTCTTATTGACATCACCTTTTCAAAGGAACCTGTGCCTCTGTATTATAAAGTAGCATAATCATTTATCTGAGTCATACAGTTTCATGGGGTGTGACACCATTCATTGACAGTCTGTCCAAGAGTTGACACCTTGAAGCTATGTTTATGTCTTTACTAAACACTTATTGGATGGGGTTCAAGATTTTCAAAATAACGTGTTCTCTTTGATAGAAAGTATGCTAAATCCAAAGACCAGGTAAAACCAGAGCAATATTTCTATTTGGCCAGTAAATTGCAGCAATAGAAAAGCTATTACCTGAAAGAGAATGTAAAAAATTTCCTCACATCATTTTCCAATTAGAGATTCACAATGATTTTTATAATTCATCATCATATTACTAATGATGGTTAGCAGTGTGGGCTCTAGAGGACACAATTCTGGCCTTGCCACTTGTGGCTTATATGAAAGAAAACTTTTCTATACCCTCTTGTATTCTACAACTAAAGCTTTCATATTAGATAAACAACAGCAACAAAAGATGTTAACAGAATAAAAACATACAAAATGTATTTGATATTGGCATTTTTATCTATACAGGACTTTACAGAAAAAAAAACTAAAGGAGTATAGACTCAGGGGCTTTAATAGTATTTTATCAAAAGATGATAAAGTATGGAGAAATAACTAGATGAATAAGAGGAACTTTGGGCTTCTAAGGGTAGTGTACTCTGGGAAAATAGATATATGAAGAAAACCAAATGGTAGATAGGAGTTATTAATTCGGATTTGTTTACATAGACTCTCATATATGTTATCTCCAATTGTTACCATAAGAACAAGTCTCTTCCTTACCAAGGAAAAGGGGACACATTCACAAAGGCAATTTGTGACTCACTCTTAAGAATGTGAGAAAAATGCCGGGCGGTGGTGGTGCACGCCTTTAATCCCAGCACTCGGGAGGCAGAGGCAGGCAGATCTCTGTGAGTTCGAGGCCAGCCTGGCCTACAAAGTGAGTTCCAGGAAAGGCGCAAAGCTACACAGAGAAACCCTGTCTCGGAAAAAAAAAAAAAAAAAAGAATGTGATGTTGCTGGAGAGCTTCTCGCCAGCTCCCAAGTCCCGCCAGTCTCCAGCTCCCAAGTCCCGCCAGTCCCTGGTTCTCTGACCGAACCCATTCATAAAATAAACACACGGACGCTTACATTATTTAAACTGCTTGGCCATTAGCTCAGGCCTATCATTGTCTAGCTCTTACTCTTATATTTGGCCCATTTCTATTAATCTCTACTTTGCCACATGGCTCGTGGCTTACCGGTACTTTACATCTTCCTTCTCCTCGCCGCGGCTCCAGCCAGCCTCCCCTCCACCTTCCTGTTCCCTCAATTCTCCTCTCTGTTAGTCCCGCCTATACTTCCTGTCTGGCTACCGGCCAATCAGCGCTTTATTGATACAGAGTGATATCCACAACAATGTGAGAAAAAGACAAAGAATCGTCCTCCTGCTTTTCCTCAATTGCCTCCAGCTCAAAATAACCCTTATGCCCGAATGGCATATTTGACAACAACATAGTTTGTTCCTGTTAGGGCTCTATGACTTTCAGCAACTTCCTGTACTTTTCCAAGTGTGATCATAGTGCCTACCTCAGAAGGATGTCATGATGTCATGGGCATTTATGAGATAATGCATGTAAGGAACTCAGCACACGAATTTGACTCATAAAAATCCAATATAGGGTATCTATTATTCTCACTTTGTTGACAATATCCCCTTTTGCACTTTCACTTCCAGAGGTATAGAGGAGAACACCAACCTAGACAATCTATCTAGCATTCAGTATGTATACTTACACTTCCAGAGGTATAGTGGAGAGCACCAACCTAGACAATCTACCTAGTATTCAGTATGTATACTTACACTTACAGAGGTATAGTGGAGAGCACCAACCTAGACAATCTACCTAGTAGTCAGTATGTATACTTACACTTACAGAGGTATAGTGGAGAGCACCAACCTAGACAATCTACCTAGTATTCAGTATGTATACTTACACTTACAGAGGTATAGTGGAGAGCACCAACCTAGACAATCTACCTAGCATTCAGTATGTATATTTACACTTCCAGAAAGTGGAACGATGGGGGAAATCATACCAAGATCATTTAGTCTACACTGTAAATGGTTGATGGGGAATTGAAACCTGAGTTTTGAAGCTAAAGATAACACACAAGATTAAAGTTGAGGACTACAGATTTTAGGTCTAGATATTTAATAACTGTGAATGTAACTGCAAAGGTGCTTTTGTGTGAGTGTACTCACTACGCTTATCAACAAGGTAATGGCTTTTACACTTCTTCATTAGCCACTAGGTCATGTGCATATTTCTAACTCACACGCATTGCTTCCTTATAATTCTATCAACTCCAGCTTCATCACCAACCAGTTTTAAACAAAGAAGTTCAGATATTCTGAACTATGAGTCAAGTGGTATCAGTACCTCCTTGCGGTAGATATGTGAGCTTTAGAGTATGAGACATAAACTGCTGGCATGTTTGCTGGGTAAGCAGCTAACATAACATCCATGTAATCATGTAGATTTAAAGTATTCCAATGAGAGAGAGAGAGAGAGAGAGAGAGAGAGAGAGAGAGAGAGAGAGAGGCTGACAGAAAAGGAGGAAGCAAGGACAGCTGCAATGAAGTGTTTTTGTGAATGCCTTGTCTAAGCTCACAGACAGTCCATGGGAGAAGGACACTGGGATGTAAAAAGCTAGAAATAGGTGTGGGAGGCACGGCCATATGGGGCTGGGAAACTGTCTCTTTGCAGCGCTCCATTCTCCCAGCCCTGACACTGTCTCTTCCAATGGGAAGGACATAGAGAATACTGCTGTGTCCCAAGGGCTCTGGTGTGACAGTGCCAGATGGTGGTCCTTTCTAAACTGTAGTGAGAATCAGAGTTGAAGAGTGACCCGGCCACTGGTCAGGAGAGCCATCCATTCTGGATCTGGGCCTCTCAGCCAGAGAATAGCTAGGGTGACACAAACCTGCTAAGGGCCCCTGGCCTATGGGAGAGCCACTCTCCATGACTCCTGCAGATTCACAGCTTCTCTTAGCTGCAATGCAGTTTTTTGAAAATGATGATTAGATATTCATCTGCATCGAATCCTATGTATTTCCTGGGTGATATTTGTCAATTTGGTCTTTTTTTTTTTTTTGCCAAGATCCATCCTTTGGAATAATAATAATAATGGTCTTGAGCCCTTACTATATTCAAGAATCTGCTACAATCATCCTCACTTACCATCATCCTCAGTTTTTAAAAATATTTTTATTTTATAATTAATTTAATTTTACATATCAGCCACAAAAGAGTTCCCCTGTCCTCCCTCCTACAAACCCCCCAGCCTTCCCCCCCAATCCACCCCCCATTCCCAACTCCTCCAAGGCAAGGTCTCCCCTGGGGAGTCAGCCCAGCCTGGTACATTCAGTTGAGGCAGGTCCAGTCCCCTCCTCCCTGCACCAGGGCTGAGCAAAGTGTCTGAGCATAGGCCCTAGGTTCCAAACAGCCATCATCCTCGTTTTATGAAGAAACAGAGGCTTACGTTGACTATACAGCAGCTGTAGCACAGCCACTAGCCTGCAGAGACCTAAGGCTGGCAGACTTCTTCTCGGGGAGGTGTGGGTGCCTCTTCCCCATCTTCGTACTCCCCTGCAGCTGTGCCTTTCCTCCTCAGCAGAGTCAAAATCGTGTTGTGGTTGCTGCCTCCAAGCAGAAAGCATACTTCCCATGTTTCCTCTCGCTCTCTTTCTCCATCCTTGCTTAAGACAGGATGAACTCAGAGCCAGACTTGGACATGAAAAATGTAGCCCCTGTGTTGTTCCTTGTAAAAACTCAAGAGCAAATGTGGAAAGAGAAGGAAAGCTAACTCAGTGTGTGTCTGCTCATTATAACAGAGTGAAAGAGATGGGCGGCTCCAGAACCCAGCCAAAAGTTACATTTAGAAGATAAAGGCAAGATATTTAGAAAGCACCTCATAAGAAATTCACGCTGCACCGTGACAGCTGTCAAGCCACGCAGCTGATTTATCAACAACCCTTTAGAGTGAAACTGTCATGTGACAAGCTTGGCCCAGGTGGCTGCAGTATGTCTGTCCTGTTTTATGAGTTTCAACTTTCCTATGGAGTTTCTGATAAACTTTGCAGCCTCCCTACGCTCAGGCTACCTACCATAACATATTAAATAAGTTATGTTAAGTGGCAGCCCAGCAATATCAGAGGCTTTAAAAAAATAGACTGTGTTTTATTGGATTCATTCATTTTTATGACTCTTTTGTCTGGAAAGATGAAATCCAATGGCATTTTTCTGACTTATACTTTGGCTGATAATTGAAGTTAGAACTTTTATGTTCTTCTCCTTCTTTTTTTTTTTTTTTTAACATCCTGATCCACTAATGTTTTTTTCCACAGCTTTCATTCATTAAGATCTACTGGCTGAAACTGTTTTTTTCTTTTCCTTCCTTCCTTCCTTCCTTCCTTCCTTCCTTCCTCCCTCCC
>CABHPH010124807.1:0-29129 GCA_902168325.1 Peromyscus nudipes
AAGAAAGAAAGAAAGAAAGAAAGAAAGAAAGAAAGAAAGAAAGAAAGAAAGAAAGAAAGAAAGAAACATTTAAATGTACACGTGGAGGTGGGATTCTGAGGACAGAATTGTAAGTCAGCCCATTCTGTTGGCAGGTTCACTACCAGGTAATGAGATCTGTGGCCCCTGCAGGACAGATGGCCAGTACCTCAGCTGAGCAGAGCAGCGCCACTGCACCTCACTCTCCAGGCTCTCCAGGGCTGGGCTAATCTTGCGTAAGGAAAGCCTAGCTTGCCGTGTGTGCCTTCAGGTGCCTGCAAGGTTGTGATGCACCACATCTACCAGCCCCAAAGTGCCCTGAGGATGAGGCAGTGTTACTGAAAACCAGTTTCCTCTCTGTATTCAAGGTTAGTTTTGACTACAGAAAGCAAAACTGTATTCTAGTTCAGCCCATGAAGCAGCCTAGGAAAAGAGCGGCTTGAGAGTTCTTTGAGTCTCCAAGTTCCTTCATCTCTCGAGGGCTTAACCTGTTCTTCCAATGTCCCTTCCCATGCTTACTGAGTGCTAACTATGCCTCCCAGGGGACTTGGAGGGGGTGTGCATACCTGAGGCCAGGGGAAGGACTTAACTGCAAAGGACATTACATGCTGCTCCATGAGGTAGATTCAAGCTTTGAGAGAACATTCATTAATACACCCACAAGTCAAGGATTTACATGGACATTTTCAAATACTTGGGATTTTTGCTAGCCCCTGGGTGGTCACCCCTACGAACTCTAAAGCTCGTCTTTTCATTATTTTTCTCTATGCAGGCAAACTCTGGGATACAGGGCTGGTAACACTTCCCATGAGACAACCCTGTCTGGAAGCACCATTCGAAAATATCCCCACAGCTGTGCATCCAACCTTTACTTAAAGATCACAGAAGTGAGGCATCCAAGCACTGCTGCTCCCTTGGGCTGTGATTTGAGACAGGCTTCACGGTATTTACTGTTTATAGTTTTGAACTGATAGCTGTTTAAGGGTGAAATATTTCATCTGTCACCACCTTGCACAGCTTTTGCCACCAATACCTTTACCAGGCAGAACAAACTAGAATTTTGTGAAACCAAGGAAACCAAGTTCCATATAGTAGGGTGAGTGTATGTAAGTACCCGGGTTGCTTTTCTGCTGGTTGATTTGTGCCTCTGTCACACTGGGTTGTGGGAGTTAGTGTATCCAAGGTGTTGTGTGACCTACAGTAGTAATCACAAATCAGTGTCTTGTGGTGGGCTCTGGAGGCCTTGGCTGCAGTCACTTTCATGGCTGGCTATTGCTGGGGTGGCTGACAGGTTTCTTGTCTTCTAGTAGGCTTGCCTGAGCCTGTTCCAGGGAAAGGAAGAAGTAGTGAAGAAACACTCAGAGCCACTTGAAGCATAGGCTCAGAACTGGCACACTGTCAAGTCTACTGAATTCTGTAGGCCAAAAAATGGTTTTTTTTAAGGCATCAGGGAGAAAACTGAAAAGAACTGTAAAGTCACTAAACACCGAGAAGGTTGCAGTATTGGTTCATGCAGCACACCACAGTCGTGTACATACCTGTTTTCTCTCCCAGAGTTCTTCGCTGTGTCTTATTTATCCCTGTCACTCAGTGTCTTGGACAGTTTTTGGCCCACAATCAGCATCCATTGAACAACCACATGTTGGGTGGAGTATGATTGTAAAAAGTCTCAGGCTGACTCTACAGGGAACTATAGATTTTTCTTATAACAGTCGGTGCTAGAGACTTCTCTCCCATGACACCTAATTCCACTCCTTTGTTTTTATGTTTCTCTGTGATATGACTGGGTCTGAATGCTCAACATTCAATGAAATATACACGAATTCCTCAGGTATAGGAGAGACTTGTCTATTTTCTGTTTATTTTCTTCAGTTCTATTCTCTATGGTTATTAAGTATATGTTGGATTTTTCTCATTGGAGTCTTTGTTTCTTAAATTCTCTCTCTCTCTCTCTCTCTCTCTCTCTCTCTCTCTCTCTCACACACACACACACACACACAATCTTCCTGTCTTCTTTTTTCTCTTGAGCTAGGTCTAATTTTTTGTTTGCTTGCTTTGTTTCATTTGTTTATTTTTGTTATTCACCTCGCTGGATCCTCAGCTGGTCTTGTTTCCTCAGACTGGATGCCCCGAGCCCTCATCCAGAATGGGTCTCAGCTGAACTGCTGCTCAAAAGCCTGAATGCTTAACCAGGCCAAATGTTTCTCCAGGGCAAAAGCCTCTCCAGGGCAAATGCCTCTAGTTTCTGGTCCTCACGCCTTATATACCTTTCTGCTTTCTACCACCACTCCCTGGGATTAAAGGTGTGGTTTTCTGGGATTAAAGGTGTGTATCACCGTGCCTGGCCGTTTCCAATGTGGCCTTGAACTCACAGAGATCCAGAGGGATTTCTGTCTCTGAAATGCTAGGATTAAAGGCGTATGCTACCACTGCCTAACCTCTATGTTTAATATTGTGGCTGTCCTGTTCTCTGACCCCAGAGATAAGTTTATTGGCATACACAATATTTTGGGGAACACAATACCACCACAGGTCGGACTGTTGACTGCTTTGCTCCTTTGGAAGCTTGAGGAGCAGCTTCTGGTGCAATAAAAGCTAATCCTCAGGGAGAAGGCTTCCAGGTGAGTTTCAGTTCAGGGACCTCTAGGTCTGAAAAGCATTGTGCCTTCAGCAATTAGGCACATCTCTAGGTGTGCAGACAGCAACCAAGGCCAATATCAAAAGACTGTAATATTTTGGAAGTCTCTTGGACAACAATTGACCAACAACTCAAAAGAAAGGGCTTCTTATGCCTGATGTTGGAGTTTTTGTTGGGTGATCGTTGGCTCTTGGAAGGAGCATTGTTAGCTCAGATGAGAAAATTTCATTTAAACTATATATGTATATTTATAAACACAGGCACACACACACATATTGGATTTTTTAGGTAAACAGTTAATAGTATGATTCTTTATTATTTTTTCGACATCCTTACTGTTACTTTACTCTTGTCCATCTTTCTTCTGTATTAATCTTCCTCCCTTTTCCCGGTTTAGACACTCCTTTCTTTCCTAGAACTGATCAGATCACTTGCTGATGAAAAGAATGTGTATTCCTTGCTGTTTGAGTGGAATAGCCTATAGATATCTGTTGAGTCTATTTGATGTAGGATGTCATTTAATTCTGATGTTCATTTGCATATTTTTCTGCCCAGATTATGTGGGCAGAAAATTAAATTTAAAATAAAATTAAAATCACCTAATATTTATGGGTTGATGTTAATCTGTTTGTTTATTTATTATTTGTGTGTGTGTGTGTGTGTGTGTGTGTGTGTGTGTGTGTGTGTGTGTTTTCTGAGACAGGGTCTCTCTACACATACCTGACTATAGTTGAATTCACCATGTAGACAAGCCTGGCCTCAAATTCATTAATATCTGCCTGCCTGTTTCCTGAGTGCTGGGATTATAGGCACGCACCACCACACCTGGCCTTATCTGTGTCTTTAATCCAAGTGGTATATTTTGATGAAGTTGGGTGCAATACAGTTTGATGCATATATGTTTATGATAGGAATGTCCTCTTCGTCATCTGTTTTCTTGATTAGAATGAAGTGTCTTCTTCAATCTTTTCTAATTAGTTTTTAGGTTGAAGTCCATTTTGGCAGATGTCAGGACAGTAATATTTGTTTGGAATGCGTTGTACCAGGCATTTTTGGATTTCATTGCAAAATCAGCTGCTATTCTTGATGTTATTTATGTGATTTGTATTTTTTTACTTTAAATGTAGCTGTCAATACATTTTCTTTGTTATTTATACTTAGTGTTTTAACTGTGGTATGTCTTGGGAAATTTTTTTTCTTTTTTTTTTTAATTGTAGTTTGTCCTTTTCTTTTTTCTTTTTTTTAATTAAGAGATTTTCTATTCGTTTTACATATCAACCACGGATTCTCCTGTCCTCCCACCCCCCAGCCTTCCCCCCAACCAACCCCCCATTCCCACCTCCTCCAAGGCAAGGTCTTCCCTGGGGAGGGAAGTTTATTTCCTAGTCTTGCTTATTTGGTGTTTTGTGTGCTTCTTACATCTCTGTGGGTATCTCTTCAATTTGGGGCAGTTTTCTTCATGATTTTGTTGAAGATCTGGTCTATGTCATTGCCCTGGAATTCTACTCCTCATTTATTCCTGTAATATTTATATTTGATTGTTTCATGGTGTTCCATATTTCTTTTATGTTCTTTTCCTGTGTTTTACTTTTTTCCCTATTCATTGCTTTTTAAATCTAGATCCTCTATTTGTCCTTCAAGTCTTGATATTCTGTCTGCTACTTGATTCATTCCACTTCTATGGCTTTCCTTTGAGGTTTCTAGTTGGAGTACTAGGTTTTTCAATTCTATTTCATTTCAGCTTGAGTTCTCTTCAGTGTTTCTATCTCCTTCCTGAATTCTGTTCTCAAGTTCGGCATTGTCCTTGCCATTTCCATCAGCCTTATGTTTGAGTTTTCTTGGGTATCATTAATCTCTGTAACCTATTATTTATTATGGTTATTCTTATTATCTTATAATTATTCTAATTAAGCTGTCTTCTTAATTTCATTGAGTTTTTTCTTTGTGTCTTCTTTAGACTGCATGAATTCTTTGATGAAGTTTATTACTTTTCTTTTAAATTCTGTGTCCTGGGGCTCATCTAGGTAATTATCATTATAAAATATCTCTATTAGATGGGTGAGTTTTTAAATGGAGACACTGCCTTGATATTTCATTTTGCTTGTGTTTTTCTAATGATATATGAGTATGTGGACTTTTTGTTATTTTTTGTGTCTGATATGGACAGAGCAGGTTGGGGCAGAAGAGAAGATGTGGTATCATGTCAGGCCTAGGGATAGAACAGGGCTTAAGTGGACAGAGGCCACTGGGCTGGTGTGCAAGATTTGCATCTGGTCCAAGAATGGAGTTTGGCAGTAGATCTGGGACTCAGGGCAGATGTGAGGAAGGAAGGATCAGGCAGCCTCACTCAAATAGACCCTGGAGAAAGTTGTGCAGGATTTGGCTGTCTGGGAAGGTTGGATGTGGTGTAGGAGGGACCTGTGTGTTGGGACACACAGAATGAGTCCTTGGAAACCTACAATTTGGTAGTGGTGCAGGCAAAGTTGATCAAATTAGATTAGGGTATGGCCTGGGATGGATCTAGGGGATGGGGGAGATTATTTGGAGAAGAGATCAGGTGAATTCATCCTGGAGAAGGATGAGCATGATCTGTCTGTGTAGAGATATGTCATCTTGGTGTCTTGTTGATAATCAGACTGAGTTACAGGTTTGAAAAAGATGATATGAATGGACATGTTTTTGTCACATCATATAAAAGGGACAACTAGGAACTTTTTTTTAGAGAATGTCAGTATGTGATGGCCACATTTCCCATCTTCTTGAGGAAAGGAATAATTACATAAATTATTTCATATTATCTTGCACAAAAATGGTGTTTCCTTATTGTACTGGGAATTGAACTTAGTGCCTTGCACTTATTTGGCAGACACTTCACTTAGCTACGTATCATGCCTTTATAGAAAGAAAAATAAGCTTATAACACACATAGTCTCTGTTTGGCTGACTCCACTCCATGACTACAAACTTCAGAAGTAAAACAAGATAAAAACTGGTGCTCAGTTTGCTGTCTCTTGTTGATTCAATCCAGTACCCAATCCATGAATGATTCTAGCTAAATTCAGGGTGAGTCCTCACCCCTCATTAAACCTTCCTGAAAACACAATCATAAATACCCATAGATATGTTTCCATGGTGATTCTAGATCTTCTCAAGTTTATACTTAAGATTAACCATCACAGCATGTATTCATTATTGTTGTGTAGAACAGATTCACCACCCTAAGAAATTCTTTGTTTTTTTAAATTTTTAAAGAGTATTTTATGGTTTCTGTTGCCCACATTCCTCAAACTATTTATCTGTCTACTGTCTCTGTGACATATTAGAATGTCAGATAAAAGGAATTATACAGCTTTCATCCTCTTTATTGGCTTACTTTACATAGTTAAATACATATATGTATACATATTTATAATTCATATATTTATGTTTCTTGTATATATCTTGTGCATGTGTGTGTGCATGTTTATATGCAAGTTGTGGCATTTTTGCACGTGTGTATGTAGGTGTATGTGTACATGAGTGCACATGCATGTGAGTCCAGAGGAAACTTCAGGTATCTTTCCCCAGGTGGCAACTACCTTGTTTTTGAAGCAGCGTCTCTCTTCTACTAGCTTGGAATTCAGCAATAGCTAAACTTGCTGACTAGCAAGCACCACAATATTTTACATTCCTCTGCAGACCTGGAACTATTTTTACATGGGTTCTACAGACTGAATTTAAAAGGTAAGAACTTTGAAATACACAGTTACTTTTGTAGTATTATATAAGGGTTTATGAAATTTTATTCCTGTGTTCAACTCAACACTTCATTTCAGAAGCCATTGAAATTTCACCCAAAAGTCAGATCTTGAAAGATTAAGACTGTTTCATAGGCAAAACTAACTTGATCTACTATGGCTGAGAGTAAGATGTTTACATATGGAGAGCCACACATAGAATGGAAGTGGCCACATTGTTATCCATGTCAGTGGGGCCATGCTGAGTGACAGATCTGTGTGCAGGCATGCAGCTTTGGGGAGAGAACAGCTGTTCTATAAAGCAAAGCCAGACAGAGAAAGAAATGGTCAGCAGAGTTGTCTGTACTTCAGTTTAAGATCAGTTTTCCCTCCAACTTCATGTCTTGTGCTACTTTCTACGTAGAACCCGTGAACTCACCTTCTGGTCATTTAAAGGCCTCTTTTTATTTGAGTTAACTTCTGTGTACTATCCATAGGGGTGGAGGAGACAAACAACAAAAACAAAATTGAGGATTATTATTATTTATTATTGTTGTTTTTTAAAGTGATTACTGGAAAATGGTTATTTCTTCTTCATTGAGTCCCTGAGATGACCTCAAGATATTCTTCCAGAAATACCAGGACCATGCATTGAAAACCACCTCTGTCCTGGAATGCTTGCAGTGTACATACTCCCCTTGCTGTTGAGGTGGGCTATTTTTGTTCTTGGAGAAGCTGATACACAGTCCTGTTTTATGTTTCAGTCCTCTTTCCCCAAATTAGTCTTGTTGGAAATTCTAAGGAAAGAAACCCAGTACTCAGGAAAGTGATGAGAATCCTGTAACATACGTTATGTAGGAGCTACAGGAGCAAGCAGTAAAACTCAACCAAAGTAGCCAAGGAGACTTTACTTTCCTAAGCTTCTTGTAGTACTCTCTAATCCCCAAACAAATACTATTACTTCACTGTCTTATTTTTCACTTTTTTTTCTATTTCAAAACATATTAGACAAAGAGGAGTATAGCTTGGTGAATTTTTACATCCTAATACAACTGTCAACCAGACAGTGGGAAATTGGGAAATTAGCATACCTAGAATGTTGTTTCCTGAATTTCCATTTATATAAATGGAATCCTGCAGCAATATTTTGACATTTCATCAATGTTCTTTTATATTATTATATTATATATGGAATATATATGGTATGTAATTATAATCTTAAAAGTATTTACCTAATACTTATGGCAACCATCCTAAAATAGTATGTTTGAGGGTTATACAATATTTATGATATAAAGTACCACAATCTTATCTCTTCTATAATTGCACATTTGGTCATTGTGAATAAAGTTAGAAAAACTTACATGCAAATTATTTTGTAAGTATATGAAATAATTATCTCTTTTTTTGTGGTGCTAGAGATGAACCCATGGCATCATAGAGGCTGGGCTAGCACTCTCACTGAGCTATCTCCCTAGCCTCCCCTTCTTTTGCCCATGCACCTAAAATAGAATTACCAGGTCACAATCTAAGTGTATGATGCTTTGTTGCCAATTATCCACAGTGGTAAAATCGGTTAATGCTCTAGTCTGTAATTAATAAGTGTTTCAGTTGCACCATGGCTTTGCCAATCCTGGCATTATAATGTCTTTTACATTTGAAGTGCCCCTACATGCATAACTGCTATGGTTCTCCTTTTGTCCTTACTTCATATCATGACCCTCCTCCTGGGATTCAGTAGGTCAGCAAATAGGCTTCTTTTACTATAATTTCCTTGCATTAATACTGGATTTCTGTAGTGAAAACTAGAAAAAAAGAGACATGATTCATTAGTGATACTTTCCATTGATTCAAAAGAAAAACAGTAAAACATGCCAAATACATACTTCATGTCTAAGCATGCTACTTCCAGATTTCAAGGGGCCATGTATGTTAGTCAGAATAACAGCACACGCGCGCGCACACACACACACACACACACACACACACACACACACACACACACACACACGGAGATTTATTACAATGACTTACAGGCTGTAGTCCATCTAATTCAATGGCTGCCTATGAATGGGAGGTCCAAGAACCCAGTAGTTGCTCAGTCTAGAAGGTTGGATGTCTCAGCTGGTCTTTCTTCAGTATATGCTGGATTCTCAAAGAAGTAGACTCTGAGGCCAGCAAAGGAATGGACTTGCTAGTGAGAGAGAGATAGCAAGAAGGCAAAAAGATAGGGAGAACTTCCTTCTTCCATGTCCTTTCTACAGGATGCCATTGGAAGGTGTGGTTCAGATTAAAGGTGGATCTTCCCACTTCAAAAGATCTGGGATTAAAGGTTTAGCTTTCCACCTCAAAGATCTGTATCAGAAGTGGGTCTTCCCACTTCAAAGGATTGAATTAAGAAAAAAAAAATCCCTCACAGGTGTGCCCAGTCATTTGGTTTTAGTTAATTTCGGATGTAGTCAAGTTGACAACCAAGAATAGCCATCACACCATAGTTGATCTATTCTTGTCTGCTCAGTTTGTGATATTCTATAGTCAACCTTGAACTCATAAGACCCTTTGCACCAGTTAACACAATTCTCAGGGGTCTACACTATATTGTAGGAAGAGGGCCGTTAATAAAAGAGTAAAGTATGACTGTTTTCTGGACACTTGCTGAGAATGTAATGCAGTTTGCTCTTCCTTATTTTTTTCTTCTCATATTAATTTAAAAAACTAGCATATATTGCCTCTCATGCCTTCCTGGGTCTTCATGGTTTGGTCCTCTCTGTTTCTGCTTCCCTCTGGACCCACTGACATGCTAGCCTTCCCAAAAATTTCCTATCTTCGGCTCTGTTGGGAACTTGCATTGCTTGTTCAGAGCAGTACTGCCCCAGTAGGAAGTAATGATGTTCTCAGATGAATAACCTAGTCATACTTAAATTTGGTCCCTCAGCTTGACACAATGTCCCATGTCACTGGACCTTCAGAGCAATGTCTTCCACATTGACTTTCAGCTCTCCAAAGGAAAACTGGAGTAGGTCCATGTGGTACTACCTCATGTGCATGAGGTTTAGACCCAGTTCACAGGGAAGCTGACAAACTGGGTGATGTCCTTGAGATTCTCTTCCAAAAACATTTGCTATATATAGCTCTTCCTGAGGCATTTAAATGAACCTCAGGTACCTGATTCTGGCCTTTCTCTGCCCTGTTCTCTTAAACATTGGTATGTGTTTTAGCCCTAACGATGGTTTATTCATGCTCTTGTACCAAGATTCCAAACAAAGATTGGGTTCACATAAATCTCTAGTATAATTCTCCTTTGCACAGCATATACAGCATCTGTTTCCTCACAAAGTGTTTTCTTTGCATTGTAAGAAAAAAAGATTGTGAAGTAAAATGAAATAAAACCTAAAGATCAAGGTCAAAATTGAATTATTTTCCTGCCATGCAACAGGAACATCATCACACACCCCCTCCCACTCTAATTTTTACTTTCCATTTTACTACAGAAACTAAATTATTATTGTCACACTGCAGAACATCAAATTATCCCTGGAGGCCAGCCAGCTACATAGAAGCTGGAGTCTGGGCGAAGCACCAAGTGGGTTCAACCTCCAGCGTTGAGTGATGCAGAGGCAAATGTGTAGCAGAGTGAACTGGAGTTCAGGCATGTTTACTTTCACAGGACAGAGGACTCCTTATATGGAGCCCTCTCACTGTCTGAGCACTGCTGGCTAAAGGGCAGATCATGAAGTTGTATAAACCAATTCATTTTAATAAATCTCATAATATACATTTACTACTGGCTTTGCTGCTCTGGGAGAACCTTGATTTTCACAACAGGTGAGTACACAAAGCCAAAAACATTAGGTAATTTACCTGAGGTGAGTGCATGGTAAGGACTCCTGTAAATTCAGTGAGTACAAAGCACCTGAGTGGAACAGTTTGACTCATCTGTCTGAGGTCTGAAGAAGACAATTCTCACTGACAGGATTGGAGACTGAGTAGGAAGCTATCCCCTGCGGAGATGAAGGGGGAGGATATACCTGGTAGTTGGGGATTATGAGGTGCTTAGAAGACCAGAGGAGTACTAGATGTTACTGAGGACACAAAGACACATATGCATAAATAAGGAATTCCATGTCACCACCTGGAACTTTTCTCTTGTGTCTTGTACATGGGCAGTTGAAATAGATGATCCAAAGATCGCTGGGAGGAATAAACAAAGAACACATATGGAGAAGTTTACATGCTCCCTGGTTTGGCTCAGCATTCCATAAAAGTCATCCACTCCACACCATACCCACTCCCCCTTCTCCTCCAAAATTCCAACCAAATGTTCCATCTCAATGGTAAATTAATTTTATATTTCATTGCGTCCAACTCCTTTCACTATCCAGTAAACAGAATAACTCACCAAGTGCAAAGAACTGTCCTAGGCATGGGAGATGTACAATGAAAACAAGTGTGGCTCCTAAAATGGCTTGTCATCTGATCTTTATGGGACAATTTTAACAAGGTTGTAGTAACTGATATGAAGCACAAACTGTGTGTGCTTAAGAGAACAAGCAGGAAGACACCCTGACTCTTGCAGGTGTTGTGGGGAGGAGCCTCCTGGAAGGAAAGATGTTCAGGGAGAACCTAGTGAATGCTTTAGTTGGTAGGAATGTGTTCTATATTAGGAAGAGGTCTAGACCTGAGAGTGGATCTAAAAGGTGGTTGTCATAGTTCATTGTTGGAGTACGTGACATGAGAAATTCCTAAAGTATCCCTTCCCCACTTGAACATTTTTCTTTTTTTCCCTTTTATTGAAAATTAGTTTTTTTTCATATAACATATTTTGATTATGGTTTCCCCTCCCCCAACTTCTTCCTGTTCCTCTCCCCTTCCTTTCCCACCCAATAGGCTAGTAATCACAGATACTGGTGAGGAGACTGAATCAGAAATATTGCAGGTTGAAGATTTGCCTGGACTACAAGGTAAATTCAAGGCCAGTGTAGACAATTTACAAAATCTGTCTCAAAACATCTATTTTTTAAAAAAGGCTGCAAATGTAGTTCAGTGGAGAGTATTTGTCCAGTAGTATGCGAAGACCCTACAGTTAATTCTTAGCACCACTAGAAGCAAACAAATACACAAATACACAACAACAAAGGAGGAAGAAGTCAGGAAGAGGCCTGGCTTCTGGTCTTCATTATGGACTTTCAGGAAGGGAGGGCTGGAATGCTGAATGCAAAAACCTGTTGTTCAAACTAAGATCTCTCATGCTCCCCACTCCCACCCCTCCTCCTCCCCTTTCTCCTTCTCTTGCTTCTTCTGGGAAGGCCCAGCTCAGCTCTGAATGATTTTCAACAGACTGAATCAGGCCTACCCACTATCTTTGATGATCATCCTTCTTTAAAGCCATCTAATTTTTCACTTTTATCAGTCACAGTAAACCATTGACAATACCCATATTCTTGTTTGGTTGGATAACTGGAGGCTGTAGCCAGTAAAGTTGATATATCTAAGTGCATCATACTTATTATATGAGAAAAGTAATATTAAAATGCACAGGGCAAGTGTAGAAATCATTCATCCACACTACGCAGTTAGACTAGTGTTTAGTAAATTATGAGTCCTCAAAAATATTGACATTCAGTATTGTGTTTGTCACACTACATTATAATTATTTTTATATAGCAGCATTCTCTAAGTGCCCAAACCTACAGCAAAGACTAGTTGAATTCTTTGAATTAGTAATTCTTTTTTCAGTTTTTAAATGGCTCAAAATAACCTAGAAGAATCCCTCATAAAGTGCACATTTTATGAAGACTACCCCCTTTCCTACAGTTTTTGGTTTACTCTTGAGAGCTCTGAGATATAACTGCACTTGTAACAGGAATACTTCAAGCTATTTTCTAAGGATGGAAAGGACCTGATGGCCTCTGGTAACTGGGTTCCACAGATTCCTTTTAAATATTATTTGCTAATGCCGACACACAGACATATTCCATGACAGTTGGGCATAAGCGTTGGAGGGAGGAGGGCCACTAAATAGCCATGAGGTTTGAAGATGTATGAAGCCCCTGAGAATAGTCACTTGATTTTCTACAGTTACTGTGTAAAGATTATGAAAGAACATTAACATAAAAAGTGTTTTTCTTTTATTAATGTTCCAGAAAGATGTTTTAAAAATTAATTTGTTGCACCACGGAGAAGGGATTTTCATTCCAAAAGATTATAATAATGGCCAAGTTTCACGTGTCTCCAAAATGACAAAAACTAAGCTTGAGTCAATACAGGTACCCAAACTGTAAGGAGTGTAACTGCCTACATTTCTCCTGCCCACATCCTGGCTGCAGATTTGTGTTACACAATGTAATCCAGCATAGTAGGAGGGCGAAGCACATTGGTAGTCTCTACTTTTGTGTGCTAAAAAGTGTCATCATATCTAAAATTCAAAGACTATAGTCACAGTGTTAGAGATTCACATACATTCCTGACTTTTCTCATTGCTTGAATCTTACTTTTCATCTCTAGAGGTTGCTTAGACAGCACTATGTGCAAGCATCAGCCTTCAGCACAGGTACAAAGACACACACTGGAGTGGCTTTAGAAGGATCTTGTTTAGAAAGCTAAACGTAAGCAATGCTGAACATTTAAGAAATGAAGAACAAATTCATGTCCTGGCAAACTGGGTCTACTCTCCTTGAGGTCTAACTTTCCTGTTGTATCATCTAGCACTTTGGGTCGCTCCAAAGAGCATGCATTTGGAAGAAACTGCCACTAGAAGTTTGACAGTAAGCATCAGATATTTTTATGTGCAAATTCTAATTGGTCTTAATAATAAAAACCCAGAGCCAGATATTGGGGTAAATGCTAAAAGATCAGAGAGACAAAGGAGCAAGCCACAGCCACCTCTTACTTTACCAACTCCTCAGTTGAAGAACAAGGGCTGAGCTCCTGTCTCTGCCCTACCTTATCATTTCCTCTCTTCACTCAGCCATATCACTTCCTCTTTCCTCCTCTCTAGTGCTGGGATTAAAGGCATGTGCCTCCCAAGTACTGGGATCAAAGGCATGAGATCCCAAGTGCTGGGATTAAAGGTGTGTGCCATCACTGCCTGGCCTCTATGGTTAATTAGTGGCTAGCTCCACACTCTGATCTCCAGGCAAGCTTTATTTGTTAGAGCACAAACAAAATATCACCACATTTCCCCTCTTTTGTCTAAAATAAAGTTATAACTAATATAAGAAAAACTATATACAGGTACAGTAACTATATATAATATATACAGGCAATAAATACATCAACAATGTCTAGTCTATTAACAATTGACAAATCCAGAGAAAATACTCTGTATCTATCCTATCTTGGTGAGCCCAAAAGATTGTACCTAATTCACTTTCTATTCTAACTTGTATTACCAAAACTACCTTTTAATGTCTCTCAATCTTATATACTTTACACCTCTTTAGTGAATCTCTTTTCTGAACCTTGTAACAAGGAAAAATATAACTATAGAGTCTTCAACTCCATCAGAGACCTGAGAAGGAAATAATATTACCTGAGTAAGCAGGAAGTGCAAGCAAGCAATTTCCAAAAAATGAGAAATGACAGAAATAGTTTTATCAAATTTCATGTATAAAATATATTATTCACAGCACTTTTATTATAAAAAACTAAACACAGAAAACAAATGTGATGAAATTCTTAATTTCCTCTATAATAAATCAAATAATTTTAACAGAAACATCTTCTTTATTAAAATCATAAAATTTGTGAGATGGCTATATTGCCATTAAAATTTATTCATGAAAGAACATTCAAGAACATGTAAACATTTTTAAATAAAAAAATGAGAGTATAATATAATCACAACATTCCATCTTTCCCTTTCCTCCCTCTAAGCCTTCCCAATTATGCCTCCCCTCTCCTTCAAATTCATGACCTCCTTTTTCACCAATTGTTATTGCATGCATATATGTATATGCTGTATATACATATGGATTCCAAAATATAACCTGCTCAGTCTGTATAATGTTACTTGCATGTATGTCCTCAGGGATGATCATTTGGTACTGGACACCAAGTGGTGTGCTCTTCCCTGAGGAAGACCACCTCTCTTGCTCCCAGCTTTCCTCAGTCACCTATAGTTCTTTGTGTGGGGTTGAGGCATTGTGGGGTTTTCCCTGTCTGCTTTGGTACATCCATAGGTGTCATCCTTGTTTAGCTCACATTTGAGCAGTCATGCTAGTAGAACTTCTTAATAAGACAGTGGGCTGTAGCTGGAGAGTTTTCTCTCTGGGTCCTGCCAAGCCCTGGCAGTCCGACAGTCCACTTATAAAATAAGCACACAGACACTTATATTATTTAAACTGTTTGGCCTAATGGCTCAGGCTTCTAGCTGTCTAGTTCTTACATCTTAAATTAATCCATTTCTATAAATCTATACCTTGTCACGTGACTCGTGGCTTACCGGCATCTTCACATGCTGCTTGTCATGGCGGCGGTTGGCAGTGTCTCCCCGCCTTCCTGTTCTCTTAATTCTCCTCTCTGTTAGTCCCGCCTATACTTCCTGCCTGGCTACTGGCCAATCAGTGTTTTATTTATTGACCAATCACAGCAACACATTTGACATACAGACCATCCCACAGCAGTGGGCTAGCAGTTGCCTCTGTCTGACCCAGTGAATGAAAAAGTCATAGTCAGCTAGAGCTGTCTTCTACTTACTTGTATCCCTGAATCACCTGCGTTTTTCTCCGGTATTCAGGTATTGTCCTTTATAGATTTCTGAATCTCTCTGTCTCCCTTTGGAGACAGCTGCTCCTTGTCTTATTTAATTTCATCTACTAATTGCGGGTTTGGCTTGTTCTTGTTTTTCCAAATCTATAACATACTGTGTAAATTATTTATTTGAGACTTTCTGATTTCTTAATACAAGCACTTTTTTTTATGTACCAATTTCTATCTCAGGACTGCTTTTACTATATCCAAAGATTTTGGTATGATTTGTTTTCATTTTAATTTGATTGTAAACATTGGTTTTGTTATTTAAAAAATTATTCATCTTATTTTTTTATTTTGTGTGTATATGTGTTTATCAGCATGTATGTATGTGCATGTGCATTATTTGTGTGCTTGGTGCCTATGAGGGTCAAAAAAGGGCACTGGATCCCCTGGTACTGGAGTTACATATGGTTGTGAGTCTCCAAGTGGGTGCTGAGGCTTGAACCTAGGTCTTCTTTAAGACTGCTATAAGATCTTAACTGGTGTGCCATCTCTCCAGTTCTTGTTTCCTTCTGATTTCTTCAATTCAGGATTCAGCAATGTATTGTTTACTGTCCATGAGTTTGTTAAACCTATGGAAGATTATAATTAAGAAGTATAATATAGAACAGTGGTCCTCAATCTGTGGGTCATGATCCATTTGGGGATCACATATCAGATATCTTGTATATCAGATATTTACATTACAATTCATAATAGTAACATCTTGTCTTTGTCTTTTGATTGTGGGATTAAGCCGTAAATTCATACTTACTAGTTACATATTGATTTCTCTCCTTTTATTGATTTTGTAGTACTTGGTTGTTAGCATATATTTATTATTTCCTTACTTAATATCAGTTTGCTTTAGCTTTCTTGTGGCCTCATGTATGTGTTTGCCTTTCTTTTCAGACCAAAGGATTCCTTCAAGTATCTGTTATAGAGCTAGCTTAACAATCACTAATTTCTTGAGCCTATTTTTATCATGTAAAGTTTTCCTTTATTCTTCAGTTATGACAGATGGTTTTGCTGGGCCTAGTAGTTTGACTTGGCAGTTGTTTTTTATAACTTGAAACACATTATTCAAAGCTTTAAGATACTCTAACGAGACATTTGTTATTCTGATAGACTTGGCTTTATGCACAATTTGTCCCTTTTTGATGTTTTCAATATACTTTCTTTGTTTTGTATATTTATTGGTTTAACTACAAAATTATGAAAGAAAGTTCATTTCTGATCTTTTTTATGTTCTAAATGCATTCTGTATTTGATTTTTGCATCTATTTGCATAATTTTCTGCTATAATTTTGGTTGGAAATATTTTCCATGAAATTCTTCTTTTCTTTACCCACAACTCTCAGATTTGTTCTTTTTGTAGTGACTCATATATCATGAAAGTACTGCTTGTAGGAGCTCACAGCTCTGGATTGACAGCTGGGGAGCCTGCATGGGACTGAACCAGGCCCTCTGAATGTGGTGACAATTGTGTGGCTTGATTTATTTGTGGGGGCCCCTGGCAGAGGGACCAGGACTTATCCCAGGTACGTGAACTGGCTGTTTAGAGCCCGTTCTCTATGGTACAATGCCTTGCTCTTCCTTGATCTAGAGGGGAGGGGCTCAGTCTTGCCCTAACTTGGTATGCCAGTGTGTTGACTGCCCAAGGGAGGCCCTACCTGCCATGAGGAGTGGATGAGGGGTGGGGTGGGGAGAGAGGTGGGGGAAGCAAGAGAAGGAGAGGGAGGGGCAGCTGTGATTGGTATGTAAAATGAAAAAGAATTTTTAAATAAAATGAAATGTAAAAAAAAAGAGTTGAAGAATAAACAAAAGGAGAGTATGGTGTATTCTAGGGTTTTTGTGATTAAGATTAAAAGTGGGGGAAGTGAGGCTACAATTTAGGATTAGATCAACTTTTTAAAAATTCGAGTTTAGAAAGGTAGTTAGGAGGAGAAAGTTTGGATACTGTAAGGGTCCACTAATTCTAAAAATTGTTAAACCTATGGAAGATTATAATTAAGAAGTATAATAGAGCAGTGGTTTTTCAACCTGTGGGTCATGACCCATTTGAGGATTGCATATCAGATATATTATATATCATATATTTATATTACAATTCATAATAGTAACAAAATTACAATTATGAAGTAACAATGAAATTCTTTTATGATTAGAGGTCACTACTGTAGGAAGATAAGGCCTATGAGGCTGAGAGATGAGCCAATCTGGAGTCTGCCTGAGGGCCTAGCAACAGGTGCAGTCAGAGGTTCTGATCGTGCCTACCCAATGAGGGGTGACCACAAAAACTCACAGGATCAGGACGCAGCCTGGGTGCTGGGAAGAGGGTATATAAGGCTCTCCTCATTGCTGAATAAAAGAGTCTGCTGTTTGCTTTTTACCTGACTCTCCTGTGTTGACTCTGCATCTCTCACCCCCTCCCCTGAGGGAGCCGTTAGGACTCAGCATCACACCACAACATGAGGAATGGTATTAATTAAAGGGTCACAGCATTAAGAAGGTTGAGAACCACTGATGTAGAGGGAAAAAGGAAGAGAGAATTAGGACAGGAGGTAGAAATAAGAGGGGCAGAATACAGGTTTTGTGTGGTGCTGATTAATTTCCAGGGTGGAGAAGCATACAGACCAATCCCAAAACCCAACCAAGCAATATGCAAGCTGATGCAAAATCATAAGAAAAGTGAAATATAAAATAATTTACAAATTAACAAAACAAAATAAATATTAACAAGATAATAAATAAGACCAACTAGGAGTCCATTAGGATAAAAACAACCCACATCAGTCAATATTTCTTACCTGATAGGATGGGCTTTGAATTCCTTCCTTCCCTGTTTCATGTAACAAACTGCATTGGTTGTGATTCCATTTCAGACCCATAGAACCGGATTTATGGTGTTGCCCTGTAAAGTGTAGATCAGTTAGCACGGGAGTGAGTTTCTGCACAACTGCGTGAGTTGAGGGTGTAATTCTCAGTTCTCCCTTTGCTGCTCTCTCCAGTCTGGTTCAGTGCTGAGGGGTGGGGTGGGGGGCGGCGGCGGCGTGAGTATGAGCCATTGGCTGCATGTGGGAAAGAGAGGTTCTAAGTAGTTGCCTGGTAGCTGCCATGGACTTCAACCAATTCCCACATCCTGCTGATTTTTTTTTTCTTTTTCAGATTCTGAGCTTCACTGCCAAGTGTGAATCAGGCCCTTGGTCATCCAGCTGACTGCCCCAGCAGTGTCCCTGAGAGGAGCTTCTCAGGCAGGTTCCATTGCACTCTCTGGAGCAGCTTGGTTCATTCGGCACCAGTTCTCAGCAGCCACTCCTGTCTGTGTCCTCACCAGACTTAGTGAGTTCGTTTACAGACACTGTCTCTGACAAGAATAAAGATCACCGTGTGTGCTCTTGTCTGTTTCCTTTCACCAATTTTCATTGATTTTTCTGCATAATTTTAATTTTCCCCTTTTGCCTCCTGTATTTACTACCGTTCCTTTCTATTTTTAGTAGTATTCTCGCTTTACTCTACCAGGATTTAAAAACTACTCACTTATTTATTTATTTATTTATTATTTATTTATTTATTTATTCGCCTCCTAATTATCCCAATTCATCTTTGAATGTTTTCATAATATTGGGGGATCTTATGTTTGTTTGCTTTCATTTCCTTTTTCTTTTTCTAATGTGCTCTTTCCCTTTCCCATTCAAACATTCTTCTTCCTCTGTCCCCTTCCTTTTCTTTACCTTGATTTCCCCTTTACCTTGCCCTCATCAATGCACTCTTACTTTATCTCACCCATTAGCCATTTTCTTCCTTGCCTTAAATAACTTTTAACTTCATAGCACCTTCTAGGGTAGTTTTACGGTTTTTGTTTTTTGTAGTTACTGGTGATTCATGACCTTAGTCAATTTTCAGTGTATTTCTATCCTTTACATAGTGAGCTTCTATTAGAAGACTTTGTTTTCTCTTTTCTGATTGGTTCTGGTTACTCAGCCTTTCAGAGTAGACTGCTCAATAAGATCTCTGTAGTGGTTTGAATAAGAAGCCCCTATATGCTTCAGTATTGAGTACTTGGTCCCTCGTTGGTTAAGAGAGGGTTAAGCGATGCAGCTTTTCTGGAGGAAGTACATGGCTGTCATAAGTTTCATCTTGTAGACCAGGACATAAATCCCATCAGAGAGTGGTTGGTTACTTCTATGATGTTTGTGCCACTGCTGCACCAGTGGGCATGGCTTTCCAGGCCAGAAATTACTGTGTCTTAGAGAGTTCACAGTTGAGTGTGATTGATGCTTACTTTTCTCCCATGGTAGCACGTATAACATCGTCCTGTACGATGAAAGCTAGCCAATAGGGGTGATGTATGCTCTTCCACTGTAATGTAGTCAATTTATCAGAAGTTAGAGTTTTAGAGAAAATCAACATTTCCTTACTCAGCAGCTAACAGTTGCCAATAGTTTCTCGGCTGGTGTGGAATTGCGTTCCCAACTCCCCTCTCTAAGTGTTCTACATCTAAACATTAGAAGTGGTATTCATTCACTTTTGCATTGCCATGATGAAAAACACAAGACAAAAATGACTCAAAGGGAGGAAGTACTTATTTGGGGTCATGATTTCATAGTTTTTAGTTCATACTCATCTGGTTCACGTGCTTAGGCAGAATGTTGCAGTGGTGAGCTCATGTGGGGTAGTAGATTTTCATGGGCAACCTAGAAATAGAGAATACAACAGGAAGGGGTCAGAATTACTACACCCCAGTGATCTCCCCCCCCCCCCCCCCCCCCCCCCCCCTTTTGTTCTGCTCAGCTTCCCAAAGTTTCTACAACTGCATAAAATGTCACCAGTTCAGGACCAATCTGTATAAAACACAAGCCTGCCTGTGGTAGGGTACTCTGGGAAGGCACTTGGGGAGGAAGGCATTTCAGATTCAAATGACAATGGGATGTCACTACATTCTTATACTAGAAGATGCCTTATGTAAATATGAATTTTTAGCTTCTTGTGATGCAAGACTTATTGACATTCTGGTTTCACAACTGTCGGACAGCTCTTTGTAGGAGATGAGGCGGCTACTCTCTGTTCAACAGCTGTGTCTTCTTTCACTGTAGCTCCTAACTCAGGCTCCTTTCTGTTCAAGAGATTAAACACACTCATATTCAAATCAGAGAGCCTATTGGATGTACTTTTGGAAGTATGCAACTAATCATTTAAGGCTATTCCTTCTTGGCTGCCGTGGTTTGATAGGTCTCACTATGACACAGCAGAGAATCATTTTCTATGTCTGATAACTATGTCTGATATAGTATACTATAGTGTTTTCCATGTTGCTGTTTGATAGAAATTGAGATTATGGCACATTTCTGTGGAACTACAATATTCTAGTTGGCAACAATACATCGAGCTCCCCTCCTTGACTTAGAAGCCTTAACTAATACAGAGAAGAGCACTCCACTAAAGTGCAAAAGAAAACTTCTAGAAATCTACTTACATGTCAATGCTGGCTACTTCTTGAATTTATAGGAAAAAAATGAATCTGTGGTATCAAGGCTAGAAAAACAAATGCATTTAAAATTCTCAGACTTTTTATAGATTCTGTTGCTGCCTTTGACTCTGTGGTATTTCTCTAAATTCTTTAGAACAAAGGCCCTACCTTGACATCTTTCAAAGAAGGGATTTGAATTAAAAAGCATTCTTAGTTCAGAGGGTGGCTTTTCTAGGAAGTTCTTTCGATAGTCACAATCATTTGATGATGTCTTTGGGTCATTTGCCTAAATTAAAAGACAGGAAGTCTGAATACAACTTGCTTTGTTTAACAAAAAAGGCTTTGTTCCCGAGACAACCTGGCTTTGGTGACTTGGAAAATCTTAGTATCCAGATTAGAAGAGAAAAATCTACCACCTGCTCTAGGACTCAGCAGCTCCTTGGAGGCTTGTGAGGAGCATCTCAATTAGGGAGCTAAGCTGAACAGGCCAGGGCTGGCACAGTGGATCCAGATTCTCCGCACTCTTCATCCAGCACTGCTGGGTCAAGGTACCCTTAAGCTCTCTGTCAAAATGGCATTTAGTCCAAGAGACTTACTTCCTGACCTCAAGTCATGAATAGAGGGAGTCTAATGCGGGCTGAGAGTAGCTGGATCAGGGAGATATGACTGTGCTATCTGAACAGGGATTTGGATTGAGCAGAGGCAGGCTTTAACCAACTTTCCTCTAACAAACTAGCATGGCTAAACAGAGCTGCAAAAGCGTTTTCTTTACCCTTTGTCCCTGATTTCAAAAGGAGCAAAATGTGCTCTGCTTTGCTCACTTCACCTCTTATCTAAGAGGGAAAAAGACTTTTAAACTACAGACCTCCAAGCACAGCTCTGGCAAATCTTCTGCAGCCCCAACAGTGCGTCTGAGAGAAATGAAGCACAGGTGGCGGTGATGGCCCAATCTGCAAAGCTGTCTGGGGATTTTCAGGATGCTCCTGTTGGGAAGGTGAAGCCAGGGGCTGTTTCCTGCACTGGAAGGACTCAGAATATTGAATTCAAAGTACCACAAACCGAGGCCATAGTAGATGAGAATTATAGCTTCACTGGGGATTCTTATAAAATACTAGTATCTTGAAATGCATTATCTTAGTCTGTTTTCATTTTATTATCACAGAATAGCTGAGGCCGACTATAAGGAAATAGATTTACTTTATCTCATGGTTCTGTAAGTTCAAGGGCAGGGCATCAGCATACTGTGAACTCTGCTGAAGACCTCATGGGCAGATAGTAGAAGGGTAACTTAAGTGATACAAGAATAGAAATGCTTGAGGGGTGACCTTGTGTCAAAACAACCCATTCTCTAGCCTTGAAGAGTATGAACTCCATTAATCCATTTGTGAGGGCTCTGCCTTCCCTCCATTCAAACCCCTCTCTCAGACCCTACCTCCCAACAGTGAGCATTAAGGACTTGATACTTATTTAAGCCTGAGCAGGTATACAACGTTTTAGAGGCAGGACTCTAATAACTCTTGTTATTCTATCCCATGTAAAAGTGAGAGTCTCAAAAACTTAGTTGGAATCTTAACTACAGTATTCACTCAAGTGGAGCACTGTGTTTGATGTGATGTTGGGGGACTTCCTGGTATCAGAAGAAAGATAATGAAGGAAGGAACACCCAGTAGCCACAGGCAGTGGATGACTGATGGCCTAGTAAGGATTTTGTTGTTCTGAATGGAAGATGAGAGGTATAGTTTCTTTCTATCAAATTTCAGGTAGTCTTAGGAAAAGGTTCCACAGTAAGTACATAATCTAGCTTGTTCAAAGTTGTGTGTGTGTTACAGAGTTTTTAATGTTTTCTTTTAACTACTTATTTTAAAGGCTTGATGAACATATGAAATGTACATATTTCATGAATGTGAAGTATCATGAATATAATTTTACTTTTCAATGATTTCAGATTTACTAAATAGCTATGTGACTATAACATCTGTGTACTGTTCATAGATTTTTCCATTTGTCAATATTTTATCGTGCTTGTTTTGTAACCTTCATCTATATATGCATACACTATTTTTGAACCATTTACAAGTAAATTATAGACAAATCTTTTCCATCCAGAAACCAGGCATGGATAGTTTGTCAGGGTAAAGATATTTAGCTACATAACTCCTACAACTGAATAACTGCTAAACAAGAAATATTATTTTAAAATGCTACTTTCTTTTAAAAAAAATATGTTTATAATTGAAGTAGAACTATATCACTTTCCCCTCCTTTTCCTCCTTCAGCTCCTCCCAGGCACACTACCTCCAATCCTTCCCATGTCCTCCTCCCCATTCTCAAATTTATATCCTCCTTCCTCTTTAATAATTATTGTTACATACATATATATGTATGCATATGCACAAATATGTACACATGCAGTCTTATGAGTCTGTTTTTGTTATACACACACACACACACACACACACACACACACACACATATATATGGTTATGGCTATGGCTTCAGGGCTGATCACTCTGAATTAGATAATCATTACAGGGCTAATCCCTACAAGAAGCTAATTCTCCTTCTAGAAGTTATTAGCTGCCTGTAGTTCTTTGTCTAGGAGTGGGACCCCATGAAATGTTTCCCCTTTTCTGTTAACATGCCCATCGATATTGTCATGGCTCCACTCTTATTTATGCAGCCTTTTCTCGGAGAAACTGTTTCATAGCAGACTTTCTGGTATTCTGGCTCTTACAGTCTTTCCTCCTTCTCTTCAGCAATATTCCCTGAGTCATAGATGCATGAGTTGTGATGTGATGCAGATGTGTGTGTTGGTGCTGAGCTCCCATGATGTGTTAATTTCTGCATTGTGTCCTATTGTTTTCCTGTGACGACCTCTATTTGTTTTAAAGAGAGGCTTCTTTGATGAGGGATGGTAGCTACACTTATCTGTGAGTATAACAGTAAAATTTAGAATGTAGTAAGAAACTACACTGGTCTAGCAAAGTGGTGTTAAGTACATTATCTTCTAAGATCTATGCCCTCATTAGTGCTGGTAAGCTAGATAGTTTTCCAAGACCATGGATTCCTTCCTGTTTGGTGGGCCTGAAGTCCAATTAAATCACTGCTGATTGCCACTGACATATGAACATCACCTATTGCACTTTTATTGTTCATATTTACAGCAAATTGTAATTGTGAGTCTTTCTACTTACTTTCACTTTTATATAAATCCATCAAAAAATACTGATCAAACTTCACACTTAGTTGTTTTTTTTTTTAATCTCTTTAGGTTTTTTAAAATGAAGCAGTTTCTTATTCTGTAGGCTATACTTCAAAGTTGGTTTATTTTCTATTTCTTTACAATTATATTTATGTTATACATTTGTTGCAAAATAGCAATATAAGTGTTGCTGTGTCTCTAATGTTCACAATATCAGGCTGCTCATATGAAGTTTTTCCAGTACTGGTGATGTGAACTTTCATCATAATTTTGCTTATTGTTGAACTTTCTAACAGTAGTTTGTCATTTTTTTTAACATATGACTTACGTAGATATACCATAATTCATTTATTTATTTTTTTATGGACACATATGTTGTTCTCAGTTTTTTAGTATTAGAAATAATGACTGGCTCATGTTCTATGACTCAAGTATGTGATGTCTTCTGCAATAGGGTCTTACAATCAAGTTCTGGAGGTTAATTGAGAGCAATGGTAACAGTCTGTAATGCTTTGAGTTGTGGGGCACCACTGACCACCAACTCCAAACATGTAACCCATTATACGCATTGGACTTGACTTTTTATTTGATAACCTATAATATTTAGGAGGCGGATTGTTCCTACTACTTTTTTTAAAGATTTATTTATTTATTATGTATACAGCATGTATGACTGCAGGCCAGAAGAGGGCATCAGATTTCATTACAGATGGTTGTGAGCCACCATGTGGTTGCTGGGAATTGAACTCAGGACCTCTGGAAGAGCAGTCAGTGCTCTTAACCTCTGAGCCATCTCTCCAGCCCCTGTTCCTACTATTTTAACATATAAGTATGCTTTTTTTAATGAATCTTCTACAGTAGCATGCTGGGGATGTCTTTCTGTATGCTGTGAATGTGTTGCTCTAATTGATTGATAAATAAAATGCTGATTGGCCAGTAGCCAGGCAGGAAGTATGGTGTAGGTGGGACAAGAGAGAGGAGAATTCTGGGAAGTGGAAGCCTGAGTCAGGAGATGCTGCCAGCTGCCATCGCCATGAGAAGTTAGACATAAAGCCACAAGCCATGTGGCAACTTATAGATTGATAGAAATGGGTTAATTTAAGATATAAGAACTAGATAGCAAGAAGCCTGCCATGGCCATACGTAATATAAATCTCTGTGTGTTTACTTGGGTCTGAGTGGCTGCGGGCTCAATGGGACTGGAGAAATCTCCAGCTACAGTGGTAGATTTCCATGTGATCTTTAAAGGTCTCTAAGTGTTATTATCCCTCCCCACACTCACTCCTTTACATTGCCCTCCCATCTTTCATACTGGCTGGTACTAACCTGGAAGCTTCATTCCTACTGTCTATCTTTCAAGGTGCTGGAAGGTGCTATAGATGCTACCAGAGGAGAAAAGCAATCATCAGTCCCACTGTGCTGTGAATTCTATGATCTATTTGACTAGCCTGACAAGATATCTCCACTGGTGCAATAGTGGCATGAATGTTATGGAAGCAAACAACCACTTTCTGATTGGATTTCAGTCCCATTCCATGAGAGGGAGCCCATACCTGACACTGTTAACTGGGCCAAGAACCTGCGGCTATACAGGTCCAGGCCCTAAGGAAGAACCTACTATTCTACAAATGGTAAAAGTATTAAACCAACTCCTAACCATATATATATATATATATATATATATATATATATATATATATATACCAATATGTTAGTATATCTTTCAACCCTAATCAGAGAATCTTTTATTTGCTGTTAATTGGTAATTAACACAGAGACCCACAATTGATCAGCATGCAGAGAGTAAGAGACTATAGAGTGACCAGTTTTAAATGGAAGATTTACATTACATCCCTTCTCCAAAGTTTCAGGGATCATAGAGAAGAGGGATTGAGAAAAATTGTAAGAGCCAGAGGTAGTGGATAGGGAAGGGGTATATTTGTTCCAAACATCTTATATGCATATGTGAAATTCTCAAACAACAAAAAGGAAGACAAAATAAACGAATGTTATTACACATTGTGATAATTTGAATGTAATTTGTCCCCATAAGCACAAAGGGAATGGGATTATTAGGAGGTGTGGGCTTGTTGGAATAGGTGTGGTCTTGTTGGAGGAAGTTTGTCACTTTGGAGGTGGGCTTTGAGGTCTCATATATGCTCAAGATACCACCAGTGTCTCAGACCACTTCCTGTTGCCTACAAGATGTAGGACTCTCAGCTACTTCACCAGCACCATGTCTGCCTGCATGCAACCATGTCCCACCATGATGATAATAAACTGAACCTCTGAACTGTGAACAAGCCATCCTAGTTAACTCTTTTCCTTTATAAGACTTGCTGTGGTCATGGTGTCTCTTCACAGCAATAGAAACTCTAAGACATATATATTCTTGTTTATGTCTTCTGATGCACTTACACATATGGGGATATATTTCTATTTGTGGGCATCTATTACCTGCATTATTTGGCATTTGTGTGTTCATTAAATTTACTAGAGTAGTTGTACCAAATCACACTGCCATTGATTGTATCTAAATATTTATTGCCTATGTCCTTACGAATATTTTTACAGTCAGCTTTTAAGACAGCTATTTTTATTAGTTTTCATTTGTGGCTTTATTTTTTTCCCTAATGGCAAGTGAGATCTAGTATAAATTGCACTTGGCAATGTGAGTGTTTTCCTTTGAAATATGCTTGCTTAATATGCCACTTTACTATTTCCTTTGTAAAACAAATAGTTCTCATATGCTCATTGGTGAAAACTCCTCTGTTTCTTGGCAATGTCCTTTGTCAACATAGGAGTTTCAAATATACTGTGCATCTTGGGACTTACATTTTTAACCATAATGATGCCTTTGATGAGTAGAATTCTCAATTTTAGCAAAGTCCAATTAATCAATAATTTTCTTTATAACTAATGTTTTCCATTTTGCTTAAAGATATTTCCACATGCTATTAACATATTCTGAAATATTTTCTTGTAGAATTTTCATTGCTTGACTTTTACAGTTCAGTCAGTATGCATCTGGAATCAAATTTTGTTAGTTTTGTGTCTTTTAAGCTGGGAGTTAACATTTTTCCTTATAGATAACCAATAAATTCAATACTATTTATTGGAGAAATTGTACCTTATGTATGCTATTAATCAGACACCATACATGTTTGTTTGAGACTGTATCTTTTTTTGTTTGTTCATTTGTTTTTTGTTTTTCAAGACAGGGTTTCTCTGTGTAGCTTTTGGAGCCTGTCCTGGAAATTGCTCTGTAGACCAGGCTGGCCTCAAACTCACAGAGATACACCTGCCTCCGCCTCTGAGTGCTGGGGAGATTATCTTTTATCATTTGATTATAGTCACTTATTACCTAGCTTTATGTGGAATCTTGCTGTCTGCTAATATTACAGCTCTGGTGTTTTACTTCAGGACTGCATTTATTATTTTTTGAAATATTTACATTGTTTCATAGATTTTACAACCCCTGCTTGATTTAATAGGTAAAACAAATTTTCTGCATTGTATTTCCAGATTAGACTGGAGACAGTAGATAGTAACAGATGCTGAGGTGCTGCAGCAGTTTGAATGTCATTTATCCATTTAAACTCATGATTCAGTAGGATTTCCAGCGCAATGTGCGGCAGTATAGTGGCTGAGTATGTTGAGAAGCAGTGGTGGAGGCACTAAGTGGTTATATTGCTAATATGATTTTGGACTTTCTCAAGGGACTAGGTTAACTCTTGAGGAACGGGGTGAGTTCTCATTCTCAGGAGACTAAACAGTTATAAGAGAAGATTATTTACAAAGTGAGTCTGTCCCTTGTGCTTTGCCTCTGTCACTCTGCTTTCCACCTCAAATGGAAGCAGCATGAGTCCTCTCCAAAGGCTGACAAGACGCTGGAGCTATGCTCACGGTCATCTCAGCCTTTAGAATTATGAGCCCCTTTTAAATCACTCTGTTTTGTGTAATCTGTTGCTACAACACAAAATGGAAGAAAATAGATGCTGTGAGTATCCTCCAGACACTTGAATTCTTTTACCGGGCTCTTTCGTCTACTGCCCAACTGCTTCAGGTATTTTGGTGTTTGCTTTCTAGGGCTGTCATTGCAAATATTCACTCATTTGCAGTTTGTCTAGACAAGATTTTATATTCAAATCTCGTATACATATTAAAAGAATATATATTTGAAGGCATTAGTGTAGTATTGTATACATATCAGGCTGAGCCTGCTACTTGTGTTTTTTTAAAATTTCTTTATCTTTATTGATACATTTCTCTTAAACTTTTAAAGATAGAGCTATGCTAAAATCCCCATTGCTGTGGATATCACTCTGTATAAATAAAATGCTGACTGGCCAGTAGCCAGTCAGGAAGTATAGGCGGGAATAGCAGAAAAAAAATTCTGGGAACAGAAAGGCTAAATCAGGAGACTGCCAGCTGCTGCCATGACAAGCAGCATGTAAAGATACCGGTAAGCCACAAGCCATGTGGCAACTTATAAACTAATAGATATGGGTTAATTTAAGATATAAAAACTAGATAACAAAAAGCCTGCTGCAGCCATACAGTTTGTAAACAATATAAGTCTCTGTGTGTTTACTCGGTTGTGGTCTAAGTGGCTGTGGGACTGACAGGTAAGAGAGATTAGTTCTGACCGTGGGCCAGACAGGACTGGAGAAAACTCCAGCTACACCCCATCTAGATTATGGATTTGGTTATTTCTACTCTTACTTTCCTCAACTTTTGCTTCATATATTTTGAATGGATCAAATGAAAATTACAAGAGACCATAGTTGGTTATGCTTCTGTTGGGTTAGCAACAGATTACACAAAACAGAGTGAGAATGAGAACTCACCCCATTCCTCAAGAGTTAACCTAGTCCCTTGAGAAAGTCCAAAATCATATTAGCAATATAACCACTTAGTGCCTCCACCACTGCTTCTCAACATACTCAGCCACTATACTGCCGCACATTGCGCTGGAAATCCTACTGAATCATGAGTTTAAATGGATAAATGACATTCAAACTGCTGCAGCACCTCAGCATCTGTTACTATCTACTGTCTCCAGTCTAATCTGGAAATACAATGCAGAAAATTTGTTTTACCTATTAAATCTTAGCAGACAAAATAATGCAGGTCAGTCATACTCAACTTCATGTTGTCAACCTAAACTAGATAAGTTAATGTCAGCCAACCTTTCAAGAAGTCAGGAGAGAGGAACAGCCACATTTCCCAAACAGGTCACTTTCAGGCAGGATGATAATAAAGTTCTATTTTAATTTATATATATATATATAAGTATATATATATACATACATATATATATATAAAATTTGTGTGTGTGTGTGTGTGTGT
>CABHPH010124808.1:0-20739 GCA_902168325.1 Peromyscus nudipes
TAATAGCAAAAGATAACAACCAGTTTGAGATGGAGTAAGTGGGGGCATGTAGCAAGCTTTCTTTTGAGCCACCAACCAGCTCCCAAATTATGACACAGAGACTTCCTATTAGTTATAAATGCTTCCTATCACATGGATTATCACACAAGATGTGGATTCTGCCCTATGCATCTACCCAACACCATGCACTCCTGAGAAATCTCTGCAGATAAGAAACTCCCTTTACCGGGTGGTGGTGGTGCACACCTTTAATCTCAGCACTCGGGAGGCAGAGGCAGGTGGATCTTTGTGAGTTCGAGGCCAGCCTGGGCTACCAAGTGAGCTCCAGGAAAGGCGCAAAGCTACACAGGGAAACCCTGTCTCGAAAACCCCACCCCAAAAAAAGAAACTCCCTTTGTCCCTCAGAACTAAGGTTCACTAAATCACACCATTGTTACTGATGGTAGCAGAAAGCTAGAAGCATTCTAATCATGTGTTGCTGAAAGATTGTCCACATCACCATCTTTCTACCAGTTTCTAAATTATTTGTAACATTTATAAGACAAACCTGAAAATGGAATGCAATGTTTAGAACTTCTAGAAATCAGACCTTCAGTTTCCCAATCTGTCTTCTCACTGCACATCAAAAGCATGTCCATGTGTGCACCTTGAACAGTGATAATACAAGCATTGTATCTTTCCATGCCCGGGCTGCAGAGTCTCCACATACCTAGGAAATCCATACACAGGGATGGTCAAAGAACAAGGACTACTGCCCATGTTACCACATGGACCAACAAAAACACACTCTGTCTAATGGTCCATCAAAGTTCCAGCATAAATGACAGCTCAGCAGACCTGCTCTGAGCACTCAACATTCACCAAGACATAATTTGTGGACTTCCTCACAACTCACTACAGCAGAAGCAGAGGAGAATCCTGGAGAGAACTTGTAAGCTACCTCCTGCTGGTGCTCCTGATTGCTAAGCCTTCTTAGAGCCCCTCATTAGCTAGGACCACTCAGCTAGGTTTCAGGATATTAGCAGTTACCCTACTAGGTAGGCAGATATCAAAGGACTCAGAGAGAAAAAACCCTCCCAGTTGAGTACTTCCACACTATGGCCAGAAAGGACCCAAATCTAGAAAATTTGTATTTTATTAAAATCCTCCAATCTCCCACAGCACTTTCTGTTCCTCTTTGAAGGCACAGGATCCTATGAATACACAGTTCATGACACACTCAATGTCCAGTGCAGTCAACCCTTTGTCATGATGGAAATGTGGAGAATAGAAGACAATTTTATGGGGTCTACTTTTGTCCATCCTCATATGGTGATCAAGATTAGGTCACAGCTTTGCACAATACAGACATTTCTAACAGAGCAGTCTCACTGATGTTCAAATAAGATTAGCTGATACACTAAATCAGTAAAATATTGTCTTTTCATGTTGTAAATAGGTTTTCATTGAAATATAGTGGAATATAGGAGAAATTGAATAATTAATCTTATTTGCATATGAAAATGATATACTGCTGTCTTTGTTTTTGTTTTTATTGCAGGCGAAATGAGTTAGTTTATTATCAGGACTAAACATTTGTTCATAACACTTTCTCAGAACAACAAATGAATGTCAGAGAACAGTTTTTGTGAGTAAACATGTTTGCTGCTAATCATGATGTAGTGAGTTCAAACTCTAAGAAAGCCATATCACTACTACAAATTTTTCTCCTCTTCTACACTAGTGGTATGGCATATGCACACTCACATACCAGCACATACATAAATAATTTTTAATACCCAATCAATTCCATTGAGGTCACTGGATTCCAAATGTTTCCTTGGATTTCATCTCTAGAACTTTCATAGGATCAGTAGATAACAGACATGTATAAGCTGTCCTCTCACTGCCACATACATGGAAAACGATATACACATAAACCCAGTTCAAACATTTTTAAATAGATGAAATCAAAAAAGCAAAGAAGTTAACCCAATTATTGAGGACATATGAAATGATTTTCTAGATTAAATTATTATTATAGAATTTCAAGAATTTCTATGGTTCATCAAAACATATACAAATGAAAAAGGGGCTGATAAAGAAATCATAGAAACATCACCCTTTACAATAGCCACAAATAATATAAAATACCTTGGGGTAACTCTAACTAAACAAGTGAAAGACCTGCATGATAAGAACTTTAAGTCTCTGAAGAAAGAAATTGAAGAAGATATCAGAAAATGGAAAGATCTCCCATGCTCATGGATAGTTAGAACAAACATAGTAAAAATGGCAATCTTACCAAAAGCAATATGGAGATTTAATGCAATCCCCATCAAAATCCCAACACAATTCTTCACATATTTGGAAAGAACAACACTTAACTTTATATGGAAAAACAAAAAACCTAGAATAGCTAAAAGAATCCTGTATAATAAAGCAAACTCTGGAGGCATCACGATCCCTGACCTCAAGCTCTACTATAGAACTATAGTAATAAAAACAGCTGATACTGGAATAAAATCCGACATGTGAACCAATGGAATCGAATTGAAGACCCTGACCCTAATCCACACAGCTATAAACATATGATTTTTGATAAAGAAGCCAAAACCATACCATGGAAATAAGAAATCTTCAACAAATGGTGCTGGCATAAGTGGATGTAAATATGCAGAAGATTGCAAATAGATCCATATCTGTCACCGTGCACAAAGCTTAAGTCCATGTGGATCAAAGACCTCAACTTAAATCCAGTTACACTGAACTTGATAGAAGAGAAAGTAGGAAGTGGTCTGGAACAAATTGTCAGAGGAGACCACTTCCTAAATATAACACCAGTAGCACAGACACTGAGAGTGACAATTAATAAATGAGACCTCCTGAAACTTTTGTAGAGCAAAGGACATGGTCAATAAGACCAAACAACAGCCTACAGAATGGGAAAAGATCTTCACCAACCCCACATCTGCCAGAGGGCTGATCTCCAAAATATATAAAGAACTCAAAAAGCTAGATTTCAAAATACTGAACACTCCAATTAAAAAATGGGCTACAGAGCTTAACAGAGAATTCTCAACAGAAGAATCTCAAATGGCTAAAAGGCATTTAAGGAACTGCACAACATCCTTAGTCATCAGGGAAATGCAAATCAAAACAACTATGAGATACCATCTTACACTGTCAGAATGACTAAGATCAAAAACACTGAAGACAGCTTATGTTGGAGAGGATGTGGAGAAAGTAGAACATTCTCCCACTGTTGGTGGGAATGCAAACTTGTACAGCCACTCTGGAAATCAGTATGGTAGCTTCTCAGAAAATTGGGAATAAGTTTTCCTCAAGACCCAGTTATACCACTCTGGGCATATACCCAAGGAATGCTCAATCTTACCATAAGTACATATATTCAATTATATTCATTTCAGCATTATTCATAATAGCAAGAACCTGGAATCAACCCAGATGCCTCTCAAATGAAGAATGGATAAAGAATTTATGGCACATATACACAATGGAGTACTACTCAGCAGTAAAAAACAATGACATCATGAAATTTGCAGGCAAATGGATGGAACTAGAAAATATCATCTTGAGTGAGGTAACCCAGACTCAGAAAGACAAACATAGTATGTACTCACTTATAAGTGGATACTAAATGTGAAGTAAGGGATGGACAGACTGCAACCCACAGCTCCAGAGAGGCTAGCTAAAAGGGAAAGACCCTAGGAGGGACACATGGATGACCCTGTGAAGGAGAAGTGGATGAGATCTACATGAGTGGACTGGGTGTAGAGGGGTGGCAGAAGGTGAGGAGTGGGGAATGAAAACATAGGGAAATGTGAGGGTCAAGCTGGAACAGGGACAGAGTGGGAGGGCAGGGAGGAAGATACCATGATAGATGAATACATCGTGGAAATAGGAAGAAGCAGGGTGCTTGGGAGGCTCTCAGGCATCCACAAGGTTGACCCTGCCTTGGTCTGCTGGCAGTGGTCCAGAGGGTACCTGGACCAGTCTACTCTGGTGGCCAACCTAGCAAATAACCTAGCTGTCATCATAGAACCTTTGTCCAGTGACTGATGGAGGCAGATACAGAGATCCACGGCCAGGCACCAGGCTGAGCTCTGGGAATCCAATTGATGAGAGAGAGGAGAGATACTGCAGGTGAGGCACATCGAGATCATGATGGGAGGATGTGCAGAGATGACAGGCCACACTAGTGGAAGCCCATGAACTGTGGACTGGTGGCTGTGGAGCCCCCATGGGACTGGACTAGGCCCTCTGGATACGTGGAAGACGGTTGTTTGGCTCGAACTGTTTGGGGGGCACCCAGGCAGGGGGATTGGGATCTGTCCCTGTTGCATGGGCAGCCTTCTGGAATCTAGTGCCTGTGGTGTGACTCTCTGCATAGCCTTGGTGCAGTGGGAAGGTGCTTGGACCTGCCTAGACTCAGTGTGCTGGGCTCTGCTGACTCCCCATGGGAGACCTCAATTTGGGGGATGTGGGAAAGCGGGATGGAGGATGGGAGGAGGGGAGATCTGTGGATAGCATGTGGAGTGAGTAGAAATTTCTTAATAAAGAAAAATAAAAAAAAGAGACATTTTAGGTCTGGTCAGTTTTGGTGACAGATTTTTTTTAAAGTTCTTTTGTAATGAAGTTTTAATTAAAATGTTAAAAAATAAATTCACTTCCTGGTTAAGAATTCAAATCATTCCAATTTTGTAGAACACTCTGTAAGGAGAAATAAAAATAAAAAATAAAAAAAAATTATTGATGCAAAACAACCAGGAATTCTTGGATATTATGCAGAGACCAAACCTATGAATGAGCGAATAGAAAAAAGAAAAAGAAAAAAAAAGCTCAAATATCCAGAAAATATTTTCAATAAAATCATATAACAAATTTTCCTTAGTTAATGTAGGTGCTGATAAAGGTACGCATGCAAAAACACCCAAGAAATTGGGTCAGAAAAGAAAGTCCCCTTGTTACATAATAACTGAATCAGTAAACATACAGAACAAAGAAAGTCCCCTTGTCACACAATAACCAAATGAGTAAGCATACAAAACAAGGAAAAAATAGTAACAGCTGCAAAGGAAAAAGACCAAGTAACATTTGAAGGCAGACCTATGAGAATTATACCTAACTTCTCAATGGAGATTCTAAAAGCCTTAAAGGCTTGGGCACATGTGATGTAGGCTCTAAGAAACCACAGATGCCATCCCAGATTATTACATTCAGAAAATTTTCATCACTATAAATGGAGAAAATAAGATACAATTTATACAATATCTATGTACAAATCCAGTCTTCCATAAGGTACTAGAAGAAAAAATCCATTCCAAGGAACATGAAAACACAGTAAATGAATAATATAACAGCAGCAAAACCAAAAGAAGAGAAACACATAAACACACACACACACACACACACACACACACAAACACACACTAACATACTCTCATACACATACCATCATCACCATCAATAACAACAATAACAACAACAAAATAACAGGTATTAATAATCATTATTCCAGATATCTCTCAATATCAATGGCCTCAATTCCCCAATGAAGACACAAATTAACAGTATGGATTCAGAAACAATATCCATCCTTCCAGTGCATACAAGAAACACACTTCAGCATCAAGGATAGAGATTACCAAAAGGTGAATACTGGGAAAAACATATTTAAAGCAACTGAAACTAAAAAACAGTCTTGTGTAGCTGTTTTATTATCTACCAAAATAGACTTCAAACAAAAATTAATCAAAAGGGATGGGGAAGAATGCTCCTTAGTCACAAAGGAAAACTCCAATATGACATTTCAATTATTAATATCTATGCCCCAAACACAAGGTCACCCACTTTTGTAAAAGAAATACTTCTACAGGTTAAATGACACACTGATTCTCACACAGTGTTTGAGAAGGGTAGATTTCAATACCCCACCCTCAACAATGGACAGGTCATCCAGACAGAAACCAAATGGAGAAATATTGGAGCTAACGGATTTTATAAACCACATGAACATAACATACTACAGAACATTCCACCCAAAGAAAAAGAATACACCTTCTCAGCACCATATGGAATTTTTTCCAAAGTTGATGACACACTGGGACATAATTCAAGTCTCAACAGATAAAAGAAAATTAAAATAACTCCTTGCATCCTATTAGACCACCATGGATTACAGCTGGATATAAAAAAAAGCAAGCTTAAAAACTCATGAAAACTGAACAACACTCTACTAAAGAAAATGGGTCAAGACGGAAATAAAGAAGGAAATTAAAGAGTTTCTAGAATTCAATGAAAATGATTACACAAGATATCCAAACATGGAGGACACAATGAAAGTAGTGATATGAGGAAACTGTATAGAACTGAGTGTCTACATAAAAAAAAAGGAAAAGATTTTGTATTTGCAACTTAACAGCACACATAAAAGCACTAGAACAAAAACAATAGGTGTACCCAAAGGAATAGACAGGAAGAAAGTATCAAATAAGGGCTAAAATTCAGTAAATAGAAACAAAGAAAAATACAAGGAATCAATGAAACACAGAGTCAGTTTTTTGAGGAAATCAATAAGACAGACAAACCCTTATCCAAACTACCTGAGAGAAAATTAATCCTAATTAATTTTGGATAATTAAGAAATGGCTACTTGGGACAATAAGAAATCACCTATACCTGATTCACTGATTACATATTGGTAATCCCAAATGTAGACAAAACTCAAAAATTTTTGTTGTTGGTGGTGGTTTTTTGAGACAGGGTTTCTCTGTGCAGTGTTGGTGCCTGTCCTGGATCTCACTCTGTAAACGAGGCTGGCCTCAAACTCACAGAGATCTGCCTGGATCTGCCTCCCGAGTTCTAGGATTAAAGGCGTGTGCAACCACCACCACGCCCAACTCTGATTTGTATTGATTCATCCTGAAATTGTTTTCCAGAATGCAATGAAGTGTCCCAGCTTAACCCCTGCAGAGGTACTCAGGTTCAGGAAAATATGTCTTTTGTTTTGTTTTGTTTTGTTTTTCGACACAGGGTTTCTCTGTGTAGCTTTGTGCCTGCCCTGGAACTCACTCTGTAGCTCAGGCTGGCCTTGAACACACAGAGATCACCTGGATCTGCCTCCCGAGGCCTGGTATTAAAGGCATGCACCACCACCACCCAGCTAACAATATCTCTTAAAGTCATTTTTGGTGTGAGCCACAGGTCCATGTCTAATTATTCACAGAAATGAATATACCAAGTATGATAACAGAGCCAGACAGATCTCCTTGAATTTGGTCTTCATAGTGAATATGATAGAAAGACCTTTATCAATAATACACACACACACACACACACACACTCATAAATAAAGTTGAATATAATTTTGCTCTGTTGTTTGAAACAAGATCTCATTATAAAGATTCAGCTAGCCTAACACTCACATTGTATAGTTTAATGAATAATATATATTTAATATATGGAATAGATAAAACAAATATAAAATAATTTACATTGAATATATAAAACAAATTCCAGTAAACTTTTAATTCTATACCATTGGCTCATTATTGAAAACATGACCATTTTCTAAACAAGAGGGAGTTTCAAAACAATAGTCTAATGCTGACTCATCTAACCAAAATCTATAGGAACAGCAGTAATTTATAATTTCAACAAACTCCATTGTTCTGATAACAAAAAATATAAAATGAGATTTTTAAATACAAAATAGCAAATGCCTCAAAACAACAGTTATGAGTTTGTTTGCCTTATAACATTTCCAGTTTTACCAAGGAGCTTACATATGAGGATCACCCAAGCTGTATCAGGAACATTCAAGACTCGAGCAGTATCTGAAGTCTCAGAAGGCATGGGGGGGTGCCTAGATTGCTCGGTAAAGCAGCTGAGCACCAGGATGTATAAGGAAGGCATCTGGACTCAAAGAAGGATCTGGAGAGTGGCATAAAGACTAAGGAATCAGAAGGCAACCTGGTGGCAGGAAAGTCCTGAAAAGGGATAGGTTGGTTGTTGTCTCACTTTCTCTGTATCAGGTTCTCATGACCATTGCAAGCTGTTCGTGCACTATTCCCAGCATCCTGCTACTCTTAACAACTACAACAGCAGCACTATGACCTTCAAGTTTCTGGGTTAAATCATCAGCCTTGATTGACTCCTTGTCCAGTTACATCCAGGTCCTGGGGTTTCCAGGGACTAGTTCCAGGGCTACAAGTGATCAGACCAGGTGACTCCAGGAATAGCTCCTTCAGCTCAACAGGTATTTGAGATAGGCAAGACAAGAGTTGGGTTGGTGCACAGGGCCTGTGAGCTTTTGCAGCCCCACCTACCTGCCTCCCTGGGCCAAGCCTGCAAATCACCTACTAAACACACCCTCTCCCTGAGGCAAACTCAAAAGAAATTCCTCCAGTCCTCTCCTCACTAGCACAGCACTCTCCAGATGCACCCCCAGGCAAGAACCTCAGACACACCCACACAACAAGATCAAAGACATTCTCCCTCCTTGGAAATACCCTTCCAGACATTATTTGTAGCCTGACTAAGAGGACCTTGGAATTCTGTGAGGACCTCAGTTTGGGGGAAAGTGTCAGAATGGGGAGTGCTTGGCAGCTAAATTGGAGAGCTGCTTTAAGATCAAGGACAGTGAAGACAACAGGGCAGCCCATCCTCTGTATCCACAGGGCCCTGGAAAAAAAGAACTGGACCTCCAGAGCTGGAATCATACAGGAGCCGGGAACCCAGAGTCATGGCTGGCAAGGTAAAATAACCCTGAGCCCTGCAAGAAGATCTCAGGTGAAGGAAAACATATGCCAGAACACATACTAACTTACAAGGTTCAGGGGAAGGATCTAATGAGACCCTCTCCTCAGGAAAAGTGCTACAGGAAACTAAGGACTATTGAGAGGGAAAATTGTTGGTTATCCCAAATGAAGTGGCCTACACTGAAATCATATAAATAGAAGAAATACCAAATGGACTCAACAGCTCATATTTATTTCTGGGCATAGACATATAAATAAGAAAAGCAAAACAACCAGTTTGAGACAGAGTATTTGAGGGCATGTATCAGGCTTTCTTTTGGGCCACCAATCAGCTCCCAAATCATGAAACAAAGATGTCTTAGCCATTTTGAATGCTTCCTGTCACATGGATTATGGCACAAGATATTGATTCTTCCCTATCCACCCACACAACACTATGCACACCTGATAAACCTCTGCAGCTCAGAAACTCCTTTTGTCCCCTGGGATGAAATTTCACTAGAAAACACCATTTCAGCTGGTGTTTGCAGAAAGGTAGAAGAATCTAATCACGTATTGCTGAAAGATGACCCACATCACCATCATTGTACCAGTTTCAAAATTATTTGTAGCATTTATAAGATAAACCTGAAAGAGGAGTGCAATGTTCAGAACTTCTAGAAACCAGACCTTCAGTTTTCCAATCTGTCTTCTCACTGCACACCAAAAGCTTGCCTGTGTGTGCACACTGAACAATGATACTACAAGCATTATATTTTCCCATGCCAGGGCTGCAGAGTTTTCCCCTCCGAAGGAAATACATCCACAGAGAAGCTCAGAGGACAAGGACAACTCCCACATTCAGCGTATGGACCAACAGAACCATAGTCTGGCTCATATTTCATCTAAATTCGAGAAGAAATGGCCGATCAACAGTCCTTGTCTGAACACCCTGCACCTACCATGCCATAGCTTGTGTGTTTCCCCCTGCAGTGTACACAGTATACTGTTCCTCCTCTTCTGGTCTGAAGGGGAGAAGCCATGCTCCACACACAAATCCTTTCCCTGTTCTGCAATGCAAAGTCTACTATGTGACTCAAACGGGTAATTTAAGAACTCTGCAATGCTACAGATGTGTCATCCAGGAATTTAGGGTGGTTAATCAGGAGGGTAACAAGGGCAATGCCCTGTGGGACTACAGACATGGTTCAAGTCCACCTCAATCAACATAGAAGTTCTTGACTCAAAAACACTTTTCAAAAAGACTCGAGATGCCCCTGTTCTAGAATTAGTATAACTTAATGGCACACCATGACATAATGTTGGATCTGACCCTGTGATGGTTCCTTGAGCAGTATTTAGAGGGTAGTTTTTTAATGGAAGCATGGGCCTTTCTGCTTGTTGTAAATCAGGGTTGTCTCCTTTGTTATGGGAATGTAACTGGTTAATCCTGCAAAACAAATATTTGCATCTTATACTAATCTCTAACTGGCATGGTTAGCATATACTTATCTTTGGGATATTTGTGATGCAGGCCTTCCTTTCCTAAATTCTGCTTTGTAAATTAATGTCTCTTAAGAATGGGTAAGTCCTTATAAGATCAATTTTACTACCATCAATTCTACTTTTCCCCATCACAGTATAGCTGAGGAGTGCTACTTTACTCAGGAAATACTGTTTACAATATCCACAGAATTAACTCCAGATGGATCCTAAGCCTAAATGTGAAAAGGTCAAAGTGCAGTACTTCTTGGAAATATATTAGATACAGAACCAGGTCTCTCTGAGTTCAGCAAATTTGTGTTCCATAGTGAAATTATAAGCACTAAAGGTGCCGGCATTTCACAGTGATGTCAACAAGGTTATTCAAAGCTCAGCCCCACTCCGAATGATCTGCACACATGCAGCCTAGAGAGTGAAGTGACACAGGCTCCCAGCCAGCCCAGGAATTGCAAAGATAGCACAGGACTACACAGAAACACACTGGAACATGCAGGACAAGCAGAACCATGCTGGACCATGAAGTACCATGCAAGACCATGTGGAACGATACATCCGGACACTGGCTCCCACCCAGCCAGGGGAGGACCCACCAAACTGGTTCCTATGACTGAAATGACCACTCAGTCAGTCTGGGGACAGCAGCCCTTCACTCACCATGTTGTGGTTTTCCAGATTTCCCAACCTCTCTGCTCAGCTTCCTGCAGCAGCACACATAGCACACCACACAAAATCACTGTCCCAGCTCCTCTTCAAAACCAAGCCTGAAGCTTGTGACAGGAAGGACCCTGCACCACTTCTGACTGGCTGGTTGCCTGAAGGGCCTGATTGGCTAGTGAGCCCTGAGTGACAAGAGCACCTCCTATAGGGTTACACTGTGCTTAAAGACAAAGCACAATGGTTCCTGACCCTGCCTTCCACCTCAGACAAAGACCTTTTCTGAACCAGGAGAGATTTACATTTAAATAACACCTATTCCTGGCTCTAAAAGCAGATCCTGCTAGTTTCCTGTCCTCCATAGCCACTTCCCCTTCCTCATCCTGGACACAATGTGGCTAGCTACCTTGTACAGTCCACTATAATTATGTGGGGTGGAGTGATTCCCTGTCACACAGGTAGAAGAATGCCCAGAATATTAACAACTAAAGATAGATTTAAGCACACAAAAGGAGATGTTTGTTAGGTGGCTTCACGCTGAGGTCAGGTGAATTGAATGGACTTTTTACCTGCTTTTCACAGAGACTTCAGACAATCAGGAAAGAAAAGCAGGAATTAGACCACAAACATGATATTAGCTCTTTCTCACATCAGAAAACTGAATGAGGGCTCTATTGCTTCAGGAGTTTAATTTCTCAAATTCACAGCAAACTGTAGGCAAATCAAATAATAATAAAGAGTAGTCTTCATGGAAAATTGAATACTTAGAGAATAATGGAGCTAGGAAGAATGAGGTTATGAGCACCATTGTAAACTAGAACATCTTACTCGGTGGGCAGGTAAAAAATGCAACTGTATTATTCAAGGTTCTCTACATGATCAGGACTGGTAGAATGAATCTCTCCATGTATGTAGAAAGTTGATTTCATAGAATGTCTTACAAGCTGTGGTCTAGGTAGTCTAACAATGGCTGCCTACCAATGGAAATTTGAAGAGTACAGTACTTGTTCAGTTCATGAGGCTAAATATTTTAGCTGTCTTAACTATATACCAAAATACCACAGAAGTAGGCTCTAATGCTAGTAAAGGAATGAACACTTGGTGCTAGGACAAGGAGGCAAAGAGAGACACAGAGCTTCCTCCTTCAGTATACTTTATTTATGTAGGCTGCCTCCAGAGGTACAATCCAGATCAAAGGTGGATCTTAAACTTTGATTTTTTTTTTTTTTTGGTATTTTCAAGACAGGGTTTTCCTAAACAAAGGAAGTGTGTGGATTTTACTTAGGAATCTCAACATGCTCAAGTAGAATTCTCCCTATTCCTAAACAGGTGAGTAAAGAAAACCACTTCTGATCATAGTCAGAATGTAAAAGCAGAGATATTTAGGGATATTCTTACTGCAATGTCATGCAGAAACTTATGTAAATTATAAAATGATGGAAAGAAATCCCTTAGCAGGTTCATCTTGTACCACAAGGCCTTAGCTGAAAATCAAAATGACACAGTGGAAAAAATATTGCTTTGGAAACTATGCAACCTGTCAGTCTTGATGTTCAGTCTAAAGGATAACTGTACCAATGTACCAATGCCATTGCACCGATGGAAAAGATGGAGAACAAAAATACAGAGGACTTTAAGGAAAAGACATTTTACATCACTGTACACTCTGCTCTTTGATGAGTGGTTACGATGAACTATATTAACCTCAGAATGAAGGAGCTTTTGCCTCTTAACACTGAAGTGGAAGTGAAAAGCTCCTTCAATGCAAGAACATAGGGATATCCTTTTAACTAGCCCTGGCTACTGTCTGTCTTAGGGCTGTGACATCACTGTAGAAAATTTCATTCTTCCCTGTTTCTAACATTAAAAAAAATAAACTATATGACAACCAGGTGAAAAGTATCTTCAGTTCACCTGATGTCAATGTTAAGTCAATTAAAAAACATTCTCCTTGTGTGTCTTTAAATCTCTCTTTAGTTGTTACTATACTGGGCACCCTTCTACCTGTGTGACAGGGACTCACTCAATCCCACATAGTATAGTGGGCTGTACATGCTAGCTACATTGTGTCCAGGAGGATGAAGGGGATGTGCCTATGGAGATCAGGAAGATCACATGGTCTGTTATTAGAGCCAGGGGCAAATGCTATTGAAATGCAAATCTCTGCTGGTTCTGAAAAGTTCTGGGTCTGCAGTGGAAAGTAGGATCAGGAATCATTGTGCTATGTCTTTAAGCACTGTTTAACCATATGGGGGTGCTCTTGTCACTCAGGTCTCACTAGCCAATCAGGCCCTCCAGGTGACCTGCTAGTCATAAGGTGTGCAGGGTCCTTCCAGCTGCCAGCTTCAGAATTGGCTTTGAAGAGAGTCTGTCACCAGTAGTTTTGTTTGCTGTCCTGGGAGTGTTGCTGCAGGGAGCTGAGCAGAGAGCATGGCTGAGCTGGAAAAGCAAGATATGGTGAGTGAGGGGCATGGTGTTGAGTCATGGGAGACAGTGTGATGGGTCATCCCCTTGCTGGGTAGAAGCAAGAGGTCAGATGTTCCGCATGTTCCTGCATGATTCTGCATTGTTCAGCATGGTCCTGCTCATCCTGCATGCTCCAGTGTGGATCTTTGTGGTCCTGCATGGTCCTACATAGTCTTTGCAATTCTTGGGGCTGGCTGGCAGCTTCTGAATAACTTCAGTCTGCTGCTGCAGAGCATTGGAAGTGGGACTGTGCTTTGAAATGTCCTCGTTGACATCACTGTGAAGTACTGGCACCATGCTTGTGTTGTTTTTGTGGAACACAGATTTGTCAAACTCAAAGAGGCCTGGTCCCTCCCTTATCTTCCAGAAGTTCTACACTTTGAACATTTAACATTAAGGTTTATGATCCAACTGGAATTACTTCTAGGAGGTTGTATACAGTATTTTCTTTGTAGAGTTGCACTCCAATGTTAAACTGTGATGTAGAAGAGTAGAATCAATGGTAACAGAATTGATGGTACAATGTCTTTACAGTCCTTAGGAGACATTAATTCACAAAGTAGAATTTAGGTAGGAGAGGGCTGCATCTCAAATTCCTGAAAGATAAGTAGCATGCTAGCAATGCTGGTTAGAAATTAGTATGACAAGATATAAATGTTTGTTCCCCAGTATTAACCAGCTGATACAGATATATAGGATATAGATATGATATGATAAAAGGTTAGATTGTTGAACCTACTTTTAAAGAGCAACAATTTGTTTAAAAATGTTTTACATTGCTATGGATTTTAGTTTATTGATAAAAATTTAAAGTTAATTTTGTTATACTGTGTGTATATTTTTACTCTTGTTTAAGGTATGTTTGTACAGCTCATTTAAAATTGTAAGGCATAATTAAGAAATAAATTAATAATTAATCTATGATAGTCAAACTTATAGTCATGTTAAGTTTTCTAGGTATACATAGATATATTTCAGATAGATAGGTAATCTTCAAATACTTCAAAGATCTGCAGAATATGGCATTTAAAATATTTTTAAAAATTTAGACTTTCTGGACAATGAGACATCCTGGCAGCACTGATTTACTTCAGAGAGGAGGATGGGCATCAAAGACACTCCATATGGAGTTTATCTTCACCTTGGCAAAAATAGTCATTTGGGAAAGAAACTTCTGCCTGGACTGCTTGATTGACTGGACATGCAGGACCCATAGGAAGGTGAGCACTGAACTTTGCTTGGCAAAATGGTCCTTCAGGTTCCTGCTTCACAGAGGAAACTGCCAGACATTTTACAGGACACAGAGAGAAGTGGATGAGAGACTCTAGGCCTGTGGGCTGAAGACAGATGCCCCAAATTGACAGGGGAACTTTGGATGACTGTCCAGGCTGCCAGCTAACTCTGTGTACTCTCCAAGACTCTTGAAAGTTGCTTGCATCCTTCTCCCATTCCTCAGGTAATTTTGTATCCTTCTGAGGTCTTTGATGGAGTTGAAGACTAGAGAGTTATAATTTTACTTAGTTATGATAAGAGATAAGTTAGATATAAAACCTTAGACTCACAAATATAAGATAGATAGGATATCTTCTAAATTTTGCCAAATACAAATAGACTAGTTATTATAAACAGACTAGATATTGTAACTCTAATTCTTGCTTGATAATTGTTTTGTTATCTGTAATTTTACTATGTGAAAGTTAAACCTTCCTTTTTAAAAAAAAGAAAAGGGGAAGTGCTGTGGATATCACTCTGTGTAAATAAAATGCTGATTGGCCAGTAGCCAGGCAGGAAGTATAGGAATGACAAGCAGAGAAGAGAATTCTGGGAAGTGGAAGGCGGAGGCAGAGAGACGCTGCCAGCTGCTGCCATAACAAGTGAGATGTAAGGTACTGGAAAGCCATGAGCCACATGGCAAAGTATAGACTAATAGAAATGGGTTAATGTAAGAAAAAAAAACTAGATAGCAAGAAACCTGCCACGGCCATACTGTTTGTAAGCAATTCAAGTCTCTGTGTGTTTACTTGTTTGTCCTGACCATGGACCAACCAGGACCAGGAAAACTCCAGCTACAACCAGCTACGTTCCATAACATGGGAGACAACCCTGATTTACAACCAGTAGAAAGGCCCATCCTTCCATTAAAAAACTGGCCTCTACTATGCTGCTCAAGAGACCATTACAGGGTCACAACCAACTTTAAGTCCTGGTATGCCATGGAGGTATATTAAGTCTAGAACAGGGGCATCTCCAGTCTTTTTGAAAGGCAGTTTTGAGTCAAGGACTTCTATGTTGAGGTGGACTTGAACCCTGTCTATAGCCCCAGAAAGCATTGCCTTTATTATCCCCTGACTAATCACCCTAAATTTTTGGATTACATATCTGTACCACCACAGAGTTCTAAAATTACCAGTTTGAGTCACATAGTGGACTGTCTACTACATAACAGGGAAAAGATTTATGTGTGGAGCATGGCTTCTTCCTGCAGACCAAAGGAGGAGGAAGAGTGTGCTTGGCCTGTGGGCAGGGGCGGGGCCAACAGCCAGGGGATGAGGTCACCTTCCATCTTTCCCCTCTGCCTGGGAGAACAGGGCCTACAGGGAGGGGTGGGGCCACCTGTGTCCTTTCTCCTCTCTCCTCTGCCTGGTAGGGTAGGGCCTGCAGACAGAGGGCAGGGCCTGCAGCCAGGGGTAGGGGCCTGCAGCCAGGGGTAGGGGCCTGCAGATGGGGGGGGCAGATCCTGTAGACAGGGGGCAGAGCCACTGTGTACACTGCAAGGGGCATTAGACCAGGCAATATCTTGATCACAGACTGCAGCTAAAGGCAATGAGCTGTAGGGGTCTCCATTAGAGAGAAGGACTGATGGGGCAGGTTGAGTGACTTTCTCTGTAATTTCTCTGCATGTATTAATTGCTTCCATGTGAATGAAGACAGACACTATTGGCTGGTGTACAGTTTAGGAAGGATAGCTTGAACTACTAAGTATTCAGTTTCCAATTAGCAAACTCTCCTGTGCAGATATGTGCAATTCTGGTTGATACAGAGAAGTCAGCGGAGAGGTTTGAGATACAGGCCGCTGGCTGTAACTCCATGTGGTAGCTTATAGTGGCTAACATTTTACATGGAACAAAGTCATACAGTCTCTTATTAATGGTATTCACTCTACCATGGAGGTGCCATCTCCATTTCAAAGTCAGTATAGCTACATATGCCTTCAATTATTTTTATCATTTTAAAACATCAAATGTTGGTATCATTTATTAATATTCAGGTTCTTTTAATGCATTATTGAAAGCTTTTTCTATTTTTCTATGTTTCCCAGTTTAGGAATTTTATTCCTTTTTTTCTTAACTGCTGTTTGTTTATTTATTTATTTATATGTTTATAGCAGTGCTTTTCAATTTGGGAGGTCATGGCTCCCTCGGGGGGATCAGATGACCCTGTCACAGGACTGGCCTAAGAAGGTGCAGATATGTATATTATAATTCATAATGGAAACAAAAATATAGTTAAGAAGTAAGAGTGAAAATAATTTTATAGTTGGGGTGTCACAACATCATGAGAAACTGTATTAAAGAGTCACAGCATTAGGAAAGTTGTGAACCACTGGTTCAGGTCAACATGTCCTGTAGCTCAGGCTTGACTCACACAATATAATTGAGAATTTCTTTAAACACCTAATCCTGCATCTGCCTTCCAGTGCTGGAAAGACAGTCCTGCAACTCTTTCCAGTCTGGGCCTTGACTGGTCTGTGGGAAGGAAAAATAGACCAGTGAATGAATATCCCCCAACTTCTCTATATTTTATTGTGAATTTAGAAATAAAGTGGAACTTGTGTAAGAATTGAATTCACTGACCAAGTGTAAAGCAGGTATAGTCACAGCAGAGAGAAGCATGAGCAAGAAAGGGAGAAAGCTTTCTTGCTGTGATAGTAGTTGACCTTAGCAATGAGTAGTGAGGTAATCAATGTTACAGGATCAATAAATGTTCTGACTGGTCATTTCTTGGGTTCACATACCAGGCAATCAAGAATCTGGATAAGAACTGAATTTTCATGAAATCAAGTTATAGTAGTTACACCAGTTGAATCTAGTAGGACTGGATAGAATGGTGTGGCCCTGTCTAAAATGACTGTGTTTTCCAGGTTTAAGATATATACCCCAAGAGAGGATGTGAGTAGTACTTGGTGTGATCTAGTACAAATCACTAATCTCTGGAGCACATTGCCATAAAGCCTGTTTCAACTTTTTAACAGAATTATTTAGGATTATATTTACATTATTATCACTGTCTCTTCCCTGCTTCCAAGCGCTCCCATAGACCCTTCATTGTGTTCTAATCCATGGCCTATTTTTGTTTAAGAACAGTTACTGCTTGAATGTGACCTGTGTTTGGTTGCAGGACTTCCCACCTACGAAGCAAAGGGTGAGCTGTACTGGACATTGAGTGTGTCATGAACTGTGTATTCATAGGATCCTGTGCCTTGAAAGAAAAACAGGAAGTGCTGTGGGAGATTGGAGGATTTTAATAAAATACAAATTTTCTAGATTTGGTTCCTTTCTGGCCACAGTGTGGAAGGACCCACCTGGGAGGGTTTTTTCCTCTCTGAGTCCTTTGATATCTGCACACCCAGTAGGGTAACTGGAAATGTCCTGAAGCCTAGCTGAGTGGTCCTAGCTAATGAGGGGCTCTAGGAAGGCTTAGCAATCAGGAGCACCAGCAGGAGGTAGCTTACAAGTTCTCTCCAGGATTCTCCTCTGCTTCTGCTGTAGTGAGTTGTGAGAAAGTCCGCAAGCCATGTCTTGGTGAGTGTTGAGTGCTCAGAGCAGGTCTGCTGAGTTGTCATTTATGCTGGGACTTGGATGGACCATTAGCCAGAGTGTGGTTTTGTTGTTCCATGTGGTAACATGGGCAGTAGTCCTTGTTCTTTGAGCCTCCCTGTGTATGGATTTCCTGGGTATGTGGAGACTCTGCAGCCCTGGCATGGAAAGACACAATGCTTGTATTATCACTGTTCAGTGTGCACACATGGACGTGCTTTTGATGTGCAGTGAGAAGACAGATTGGAAAACTGAAGGTCTGATTTCTAGAAGTTCTAAACATTGCATTCCATTTTCAGGTTTGTCTTATAAATGTTACAAATAATTTAGAAACTGGTAGAAAGATAGTGATGTGGACAATCTTTCAGCAATGCATGATTAGAATGCTTCTAGCTTTCTGCTACCATCAGCCACAATGGTCTGATTTAGTTCTGAGGGACAAAGGGAGTTTCTTATCTGCAGAGATTTCTCAGGAGTGCATGGTGTTGTTTAGATGCATAAGGCAGAATCCACATCTTGTTCGATAATCCATGTGATAGGAAGCATTTATAATTAATAAGAAGTCTCTGTGTCATAATTTGGGAGCTGGTTGGTGGCTCAAAAGAAAGCTTGCTACATGCCCCCAATTACTCCATTTCAAACTGGTTGTTATCTTTTGCTGTTACTATTGCATATATGTTTATATATGTCTGTGCACATGTATAAATATGAGCTCCTGAGTCCATTTGCTATTTCTTCTATTTATATGATTACAGTGTGGCAGACCACTTTTTTTGAATAACCAACTAGGAGACTCATCCCTGGGAAAAATTATTCTCCCCCTCAATAGTCATTAGCTTCCTGTAGTACTTGGTCTAGGGAGAGGGTCTCATTAGATTACCTCAAACCTTCTGTGTTAGTATGTGTACTGGCCATGTTTTCTCTTCCACATGAGATCTTCTTGCAGGGCTCAGCATCTGTCTGTTTTGTCAGCTGTGGCTTTGGCTTCCCAGCTCCTGTATGAATGTGGCTCTGGAGGTCCAGGTCTCCCCTTCCAGACCCCTGTGGTTATAGTGGATGGGCTGCCATGTTGTCTCCCCAGGCCTTGATCTTAAAGCAGCTCTCCAGTTTAGCTTCTAATCACTCCACACTCTACCTCTTTCCTCAAATCTGAGGTCACCACAGGATTCCCAGGTTCTATAAGTCAGGCTAAAAATAATGTCTGGAAGGGCATATCCAGAGATAGTGAATATCTGTGAGCATGTTTTATGGGTGTGTCTGTGAAGGACTTGCCTGCAGGTGCATCTGATGATTGCTTTTGGGTTTGCCTCAGGGAGAGGATGTGTTTCCCAAGTGATTGGCAGGCTTGGCCCAGGGAAGCAGGGAGGCAGGGATGCACAAGCTCACAGGCCCTGTGCACCAACCCAGTTCTTGTCTTGCCTATCTCAAATATTTATGAAGCTGAATGGGGTGATCATGGAGTGTCACCTGTCCTGATCACTTGCAGCCCTCAAATTAATTCCTGGAAACTCCCAGAAACTGAATCTAGCTGAAAAACGAGTCCAACCTAAGCTTCTGATAAAACCCAGATAAGTGGAGGTCACAGTGCTGCTGCTGTATCTGTTAGGGATAGCAGGATGCTGAAAACAGCACAGGAACAGCTGGCCATGTTCATATAGGTGAGAATCTGATGGAGGAAAAGTGAGGCAGGCATCCACCTAGTCTTATTCAGGACCTTCCTGGCACCAGGTTGCCTTCTGATTCTTTAGTCTCTAAGCCACTCTACAGACCCTTCTTTGAGTCGAAATGCCTTCCAAATACTTCCTGGTGCCCAGCTGCTTTACAGAGATTTCCAGGGTGGCCCCATTGCCTTCTGAGACTTCAGGTACAGCAAGAGTCTTGGAATGTTCCAGAGACAGCATAGGTGATACTCATAGGTAAGCTCCTTGGTAAAACTGGAAATGTTATAAGCTAAAGAAACTCATAACTATTTTTGGAAGCATTATTAATTTTGTATTTAAAAATCTAGTTATATTTGCTATTATCAAAATTATGGAGCTTGTTTGTACTATAAATTGCTGCTCTCCCTATAGATTGTGGTTAGACAAGTCAGGGCTAGACAATTGTTTGGAAGCACCCTCTTATGTGGAAAACTTTTATTATGTGTCATGTTTTGGATAATGAGTCAATGATATAGAATAAAATGTTTATTGGAATTTTTTGTTTGTTTGTTTGTTTTTTGAGAGAGTTTCTCTGTGAAACAATCCTGGCTATCCTAGAACTCACTCTGTAGACCAGGTTGGCTTTGAACTCACAGAGATCTGCCTGCCTCTGCCTCCTGAGTGCCTGGATTAAAGACATGTACCATCACCACATGGCAAATTTGTCTTATATGTTCAATGAATATTATTTTATATTTGTTTTATATATTCCATATTTTCAATACATATTATTATTTAAACTATACAGTGTGAGTTTTAGACTAGCTGGAATTTTCTTTTTTTTAAATTTATTTTATTTCATTTTACAATATAATTCAACTTTACATATCTGCCATAGATTCCCCCATTCTCCCCCCC
>CABHPH010124809.1:7890-18330 GCA_902168325.1 Peromyscus nudipes
TCTACCTCCCCATACACATACCTCTACCTCCCCATACACATACCTCTGCCTCCCCATACACATACCTCTATCTCCTGAGGATGGCATTACAGATGTAAGCTACTGCATCTGACATGCATTTGTTTTTGCTTGGCTTTCAGCAAGCAAAAAGGAAAACAGACTATGCCCAACCTATGCCCATCCAGTCTGATAGCTGGATGCCAAAAGCGTCTGGGAGGAAAGAATAAAATGAAAAGAAGCCTAGGTGTCTATAGGTTTGAGCTCTGTCAGCTTCAATGTTTGACAGGCCTCTACAGTCATGCAAGAATATGTTAACTTTTAAGATGAGCAACTAACCTTTTTGGGCTTTGTCATAAGAGCATTTAATACAAATTCATATCTCAGTTCCATAAACAGATTCCATTTTTCAGACATTTCTGGCCCAAGTAATACATTTGCAGCAGTAGTTGAGAGCTTTGGCTTTGCCGGATGGCTGAATTTAAGAAGATCTTCATTAAAATCAATGGAGAAGAAAATTAAGTCATTTAAATTGCTATTTCTGGACTTGTGAAACTTGCAAGTGTCCAAACAAGAAATATTTCATTATTTATTATGGTGACTGGATCCGCGGCCATTTAAGTACGTAAGCTAGTACTCCTGCGTCATTCCACCTTGCCTGTGCTCCTGGTAGGGCTAAGAAAGAGAGAAATAGAACGTTAAATACATAGGAGCTCTGGTCACTGCTATCATCTTGGTGCAGTGTTGAGATATGTGAAAAGGTTGGTAGCAGATTATGAGCAGGAGTTTTGAATTAGTGTCTTGCTCACCAGGGCAAAAGACATTTGTAGTTTCAGTCATTCTTTGTTTTTCTTGATAAACCAGCCTTGGAGACTCGGAAGGAATTCATTCATGGTGGAACCAAGAGGTTGCTTGGGATTTACTTTGGTGGGCACTAGGGATTGTTGGTTCATGAACAGTTGCCTGTGATTGGCAGATCCCATGCATTATGTGAAAGTTTTACTAGATTCTTCCTATTTCACTCAGTATTTATCAATAATACCTCAAAAACACTGAAATAAACTGGGCAACTCTTTGACTATCTCCTGTGGTTTACAGCTTCCCTCTCATGTTGTTTGTTGTTGTTGTTGTTATTGTTGTTTGTTTGTTTGTTTGTTTGGTTGGTTGGTTGGTTGGTTGGTTGGTTGGTATTTTTGTATCAATTCCAATCTAACTTCCACCAAGGATAGCATAGGTTTGTAAAGTGAGTTTAAGGGGATACACAAATCCACTACCATTGTAGGCAACCTTTGGTGGAGAGGTCTATATCTGCTTTCCCCAGAGAGCATGTTACTTTCACTGGATTTTTATAAGCAGTCACAGCTCCAGAGACTCACAGGAACTTCCCTGTCTACAAAAAAAATTGATGTAAGCATTGTGTTTTCTTGTTTTAATTGCATTGCCTTCATCAGAAAGGACTACTACATAAACCATTTCAGCGTTCCACCCAGCCCTTGTCTGAGAGCATCATTTCTTTCTCTTTGTGTTTGCATTCTTCCAGCAGAGGCCTTGATCATCACATCTACCTGCCTCAAATCATGTGTGAGTGTCCTTCTTTCCCTGCCTAGATGCCCTCTGGTCTTCTGCTGCTCCAGTGCTGCTGGAGTTGCAGAACCAAGGTCCACTTCTGGAAGCTGGAGGTGATATAGGGAGATCAATCATGTCTACAGGCTTCCTTGTGATCCTCTACCTAATAATGGAAAATGCATCTTTGTGAATGCTTCTGCTGGCTGTTCTGTTCAAATTCCTACCTATCACAGGTTCACTTTCCAGGTAAGGGAAAGGAATATGATTTTCCTCTCTCTCTACTTACCTGCCCTTGTACATCAACCCGCTTCCCAGAGCAACTGTATCCTACTGCAGTCACTCTGTTTCCAAATAGCTGCCTCTAGTCCAGGAGTATGCATGAGTGGCTCGAAGGATTAAGAAGAAAACTCTATAGCAGTATTTAGCTACCATATATTGAGTGCTGAGCGTGTGTCAAGAGTGTTATGCATGTGCCTTCCTGAAACCTTGGGAGCTGTAAACATGTAAACATGCTCATCTCTGAAATTCCATCCCAAGCTCCAACACTAGTCCTTACATTGTTCATATTCCTCTTACTGCTTTCCCAGTGAAGGCAAAGTATTAACATATTTCCAGAAGGAACATGTCCACTGGTATATAACACTCCTCCACTGGTGGACTTGCTGCCATCGGCGTTCACTTTCAGAGGTGCTGCTGAAACCTTCTCTGTGGCTGCTTTGTTAGTTTCCATTTAAATTCATTTTCCAGTGTCAATACTGATAGTCCCAAAGATTTCTTCAACTACCAGATCTGGAGTGAGTGACTCGTCCAAACACAATTATTATGCCATCCTATTTGGCCATCATAATTAGCTAAGCATTTTAAACCTTCAAAATGCCCATTTCAGTGGTTAATAACAACGGGAAATAAATTCAGGCATATATGCTGGCGTGTGTGTGTGTGTGTGTGTGTGTGTGTGTGGTCATTACCGACCTATTATGTGCAGCAGTTCTATTGTCCACCCCAGAACTATAATCATAGACAAGCTCCCCCTGCTCCTCAGCGCACTCCAGCAGTTGCCTGCTCCTGCTGTTCAGCCAGTGTGTGCTTAGTGAATGCAAATTCATATTAATATCAATCAGCCTAAGCCAAATCAGCCTCTCCGGAGTAGGGAAGTGAATCTGCATAAAATCCAAATGAGATAATATATGAGAAAGGACTCTGAAAATTATAAAGTGCTATACAAATCAAGGTATTTTTATAATAAAATCATAATTTATTACAAAGCCAAGTATGAATTATTTTTAAGATGGTCTGCTAGTTTAGATTAGCTGCACCATTAGCAAGTGCTCAATAAATATTTGTTCAATTGTGCTGTTCAATTGTGATAATCAAGACTCAACTGAACATGAAAACAAAGAATTCTATGAAAGATTTAATTAATGCAATAGGTTAGAGAACATGTAAAAATAAAGATTAAAAGAATCAGGATGGCTTCAAATACAAAAGGAAATAATTTATGTTTTCATTTGAGAATTATAATATATCCTTGAAATCACTTGCTTTTCAAAATGAGGCAATTGCCATTTACCACATTATAAAAATCTTTTAGAAGTTACTATACAAGATCTTCAGTTAATTTGCATTTGAATTAAATTGTACAGCCCTAACTAAATATTTTATTATATATAATTAATGTGTGGGTGTGTGTGCACGTACATGTGCATGAGTGCAATGGTGTACATGTAGAGGACGGGGAGAACATGTGGATTCCAGGGAATACTTAGGTTATGAGGTTTGGCAGCAGTATCTTTACCTGCTGAATCATCCTATTGACCTTTAATGGTTTTAAAATTTTTAAATTACAACCCAGGATGGAAAAGATGGTGCCTCATGTCAAAGCACTTAGGAGCAGAAGTGTAGTTTGTGATTACATTTATCACAATATCACATCAATCTTTTAGCTCTGGTCATTTACTACTTTATAAGTAAATGTAGAACTTGCTTAAGAAGAATTTTGGTTTCTCCCAATACATATTGTTTGTAACAATGCCCCTCTTTATTTGTTTAATTATGGAAAATATATACTTTCACAGTGAAAATCATATTTATTGATTATTGAGTATTAAGGTACATGTCTTTGTTGCCTTGTGTATATTTACTCAACATCTAGCAGGAAAACTGAAGATAACTGAATGATAGGACTGAAACCCATTGGTGAGTAGATAGAGCTCTGTGTCTGACATTTGGAAAATTTTGAATATCTTGGTCTGCATGTGAGTCTTCACAGTTAGATTCTATACTTAGATTTCAAACATTTTATAGCTCCTGTTACCTGAGAGCTATACATAAAAACCTTTGGGCTGAGAGTATATCTCAGCTGGTAGAGTGCTTGTCTGATATATTTGAAGCCCTGGTCTCTAGTACAATATCAACTTATCAACTATGTGTATTGGTATATGCCTGTAATTCCAACAGTTGGGATGCAAAAACAGGAAGATCAGGAGTTCTAGGCAAGCCTCTGTCATACAGCAAGTTTAAGGCCAACCTGGGATACATGAGGCCCCTGTCTCAAAACCTACTCAAAAAAGGAAAGAAATCCAACTTGTAACATTTGGAGCATTTAAGTTCTACTTAAACTGTGAGATGGGCAGTCCATTGAAAAGTGGTCATAATGGGAATAGATAAACTTTCTGAAACCCTTCATGTGGTTTTATTTTCTAAGTACTTAAATCAATATCTTATGCAATTTATGATCGAAGGACTCTCCAAGAACAAGTTCAAGAGATTCTGCAAGTAAATTTTCCAAAAACACATTTAAAATTCATCTGAGAGACAACTCTGTAGGTTAGAACTCTTCCTTTGAAAGCATGCTCTATCCTGAGTTCTATACCCAGCACTACATAATCTGGATGCAGTGGCAAATTTCTCTAAGCCCAGTGCTCATGGGATGGAAGCAGGAAGGTCAGAAATGCAAGGTCATCCTTGGCTATATAGTGAATTTAAAGTCAGCCTTGGATACATGAAACCATGTATTAAAAAAGAAAAAAAACAACTCTTGCCTGTCAAGTTCATAAATGAAACAAACATAGGCAGGAGAGTAAATGTAATGGCTGACATACGTAAGTCATAACAAGATCTTGATGAGTTATAATCATAGGTAAAAACCAAAAAGATGAATGTTGACACAAAATAATGGTAAAGAACTAAATTTAGATTTTGAAAATGTCAATTGCCAAAGTATATAATGAGAAATATTTGTCCTGGTAGCACACAAAGTGACAAAGCTCTCAAGGACACTGTGAGTCTCCAGTATTTTGATGAGAACAACAACAAATAGACCAAAGAAAATCTAATAGCACGATCTCAACCCATGTTAGTATAAATGTACAAGAACATAGCTCTAATCTAATACATTGCTTAAAGGCATGAGTCTTATAAAGTTCTGATTTTGCTTATTAGGCCTCCAACCAGATACTTAGAGTATGTGGTTGGCTGTAAGAGTATGTTCTTGGCTGTATAAAATGGACAGATAAATTTAGAATGTCTCACCAAATAGATGGCATTTCAAGCCAAAGGTGTTGCTGGAGAGCTTCTCTCCAGCTCCCAAGTCCCGCCAGTCTCCGAGCTCCCAAGTCGCGCCAGTCTCCGAGCCCACTTATAAAATAAACACACAGACGCTTACATTGTTTAAACTGCTTGGCCATTAGCTCAGGCCTATCATTGTCTAGCTCTTACTCTTATATTTAGCCCATGTCTATTAATCTCTACTTTGCCACGTGGCTCGTGGCTTACCGGTACTTTACATCTTCCTTCTCCTCGCTGCGGCTCCAGTCAGTCTCCCCTTTCACCTTCCTGTTTCCTCTCTTCTCTTCTCTGTTAGTCCCGCCTATACTTCCTGTCTGGCTACCGGCCAATCAGTGCTTTATTGATACAGAGTGATATCCACAGCACAAAGGACTAGATAAAAAATCAGAATGACAGTAGTTATCACCACTGAGAACAGACATAAGCTCTGTAGTAGTGTACAGAGGTAGCCATACAGAATATCACAGGCTTAATGACATAAACATAAGAAATATGTTTCCACATAGTTCTGAAGGGTAAAAGTACAAGATCAAGATGTTGGTAGGGTCTGATTAAGTTTTAATCCCCTATCCTTACCTTGCAGACATCTACTTTCTTCATGCATCTGTCCACATGACTCTAGCATCTCTCTGTGTCCACATTTTCTCTTATAAGAACACCAGTCAGATTAGGTTGGAATCCACCCTAAGAGTTCTGTTTTCTTCCACTAGCCACCTTAAAGGCCCTGTTCCTGTGTGTGGTCACAATGAGTGATCTGGGGTTGAGAATTGGAAGGACACAGCTCAGGATGTAGCCTTGGGTTCTATCACCACTACCTAAAGGAGAAGAATGCTCAAGGCAAAATAATCCCATAACAGAATCAAATAATTGAGTCTTATTCATACATCATTTAGAAGTCAGTAAAGAGGCGTCAACAGGAAAGGCAGAGTAGGAGCAGCCAAATAAGAGAAAAACCAAGAGAAAAGGGGCGTTTGGAAGACTAAAGAAGAAAGAAATTTCAGAAAAGATCAGTGGTCAGCCATGTCCAAAACTGTAATAAATGAATACAGATAAGAACTGAGTCTCCAGAGGAGAACAAGGCCCACAGAAGCAACTAAGTAGGGCTCATAAGGGTGCACAGAGACTGAAGTGACAATCATGGAGTCTGCATGGGTCTGCACTAGGTCCTCTGCATATACCTTATGGTTGTGTAGCTGAGTTTTCTTGTGGAACTCTTGACAGTGGGAGTAGGGTTGTCTCAGATTCTTTTGCATGCACATGGGACCCCTTTCCTCTTACTGGTTGCCATGTCCAGCCATGATATGAGGGTTTGTACCCAATCTTATTGTATTTTTTTTACGTATTTTTAAAAATTTTCTCTTATGCATTACATCCCAACCTCAGTTCCCCTCCCTCCCCTCAGTCTCTCTCCCTCACCTCCCTTCTCCTCCAGATCCACACCCCCTCCATCTCCCCTCAGAAAAGAGCAGGCCTCCCAGGGACATCAATCAAGCACGGCATAATATGCTACAATAATACCAGGCACATATTATCAAATCAAGGCTAGATGAGGCAACTCAGTAGGAGGAAAAAGGCCCCACAAGTAGGCAAAAGAGTCAGCAACTGCCCCAGCTCCAACTGTAAGGAATCCTACAAGAACACCAAGTTACTCAGCCATAACATATATGCAGAGGACCTAGGTCAGACCCCTACAGGCTCCCTGATCTCTGCAAGCCCCCGTGAGTCCTGGCTAATTGATTCTGTGAGCTGTGTTCTCATGGTGTCCCTAACCCCTCTGGTTCTTCCTGATCCTTCCTCCCATTCCTCTGCAGGACTCCACCTAATGTTTGGCTGTGGGACTCTACTTCTGTTCCAATCAGTTTCTGGATAAAGTCTCTCTGGACTCTTTGATAATGATTCTGCTAGGCCCTAGTCCCAGAACACTCTGTAGGCAGGACAAACTGAAGGTCGAAGGTTTTGCATCTGGGTTGGTGTCCTAATCTCTGCACTTGAGGCCTTGCCTGGTTACACAAGATGGCCTGTTCAGGCTCCTCTGTGTCCTCCATTACTAGGAGTATTAGCTAGGGTCATCATCATAGCTTCCATGAAGTTTCCATTACACTTGGTTTCCACCCTGCCCATGAAATGCCCTCCAATTCCAGACATTTCTCCCAGTATTTTCTTCCCCAACCTAAGTTAATTCCCCCTGTTCCCAACCCCAGCCACCCCTAGTCCTCCTCTGGAATCTGTTTTGCTAACAAGGAAGTTCATAGCACTAAGTGCCTTCATAAGGAAACTGCAGAGATCTCATACTAACAACTTAATCAGTACATGTGAAAGCTCTAGAACAAAAAGAAACAAACCCACCCAACAGGAGTAGTTGGCAGGAAATAATCAAACTGAAGGCTGAAATCAATAGAATAGAAACGAAGAGAACAATACAAAGAATCAAAGAAATAAAGAGTTTGTTCTTTGAGAAAATCGACAAAATAGACAAACCCTTATCCAAAATAACTAAAAGACAGAGAGAGAATATCCAAATTAACAAAATCAGAAACAAAAAGGAGGACATAACAACAGACTCCTAGGAAATCCAAAGAATCATTAGGTCATATTTCAAAACCTGTACTCAGAAAAAATGGAAAATCTAAAAAAAATGGACATAGATACCACTTACCAAAGTTAAATCAAAATCAAATCAACAATTTAAATAGACCTATTACCCCTAAGGAAGTAGAAGCAGTCGTTAAAAATCTCCCAAACACCCCCCCCCAAAAAAATCCCAAGGCCAGACAGTTTTAATGCAGATTCTACCAGACTTTCAAAGAAGAGCTAATACTAATACTCTTCAAATTATTCCACAAAATAGAAACAGAATGAACATTGCCAAATTCATTTTATGAGGCCACAGTTAGCCTGATAATCAAACTACACAAAGACTCAACAAAGAAGAGAATTACAGGCCAATCTCACTCATGAACATTGATGCAAAAATACTCCATAAAATACTTGAAAGTCAAATCCAAGAACACACAAAGAAAATCATCCACTTTGATCAAGTAGGCTTCATCCCAGAGACGCAGGGATGGTTCAACATACAAAAATCTGTCAATGTAATCCACCATATAAACAAACTGAAAGAAAAAAAACACATGACTATCTATTCAATATAGTACTCAAAGTCCTAGCTAGAGTAATAAGACAACAAAAGGAGATCAAGGGGATACAAATTGGAAAGGAAAAAAATCAAACTTTCACTATTTAAAGATGATATGATAGTATACATAAGTGACCCTAAAATTCTACCAGAGAACTCCTACAGCTGATAAACATCTTCAGCATAGTAGTTTATTGTATCTTGTTAGGCCATGTTCGATGGATATCCCTTGGGGGCCTCCTGTTTTTTTAAGGGAAACAGAGGAGGGGGAGTTGATCTAGGGGAGAAGAGAGGTGAGGAGAGGGACTGGGAGGAGTGGAGGGAAGGGAAACTGTGATTGGTATGTAATGTATGAGAGAAGACTAAACATTAAAAAAAAAAAGAACCAAGTGTCTAATGGAAACCTCTGGAGAGGAGCAAAGTGATGATGGAAAGTGGGAAATTGGGCTAACCTAGCCTTTGGGCAGCAGGAGGTGGGGCATCAAGGAAAACACTTTACCCACAGCAACAGCCCACGCATCTAACTGAGTAGAAGACACTGAAAAAACCAGAGTCAGTTCTCTGGTGTCTGTCTGATCTGTCCACACCATGTCTCTTCTTACCACACCACCTGCCTCATACTGTTGCTACCTGAGTCCTCTTTACCCATCCGGACTCAGCCTGTTTGCTTTGAAAGCTAGAACGTGAAACCCTGAGTCCAAGGCTCTGTTTGAATCATAAACTGTATGACTTTAAGTAAGTCACTTCTCTATGCTGGGCTTATTTCCTTGGCTCTTTGTTCAGCAGGTAGGCTTTCAGGTTTGATTGAAGTTCCCGAAAGAACTGAGCAACTGCCCTAATCAACTGCTTCCTTTTCTCGTTTATACATGAACTCTCAGAAATTAGCTTTATGAAAGACCAAGCCAAAAGAGCATGTAGGTGAAGACTGGGTGATGCAAAAAGCTCCGTGGCTGTTTCCTTCTGCCTCAGCTATGCTTCTCCTGACCTTTCTCTGTCCATGTCGTGTGTGTGTGTGTGTGTGTGTGTGTGTGTGTGTGTGTGTGTGTGTGTGTGTGAGATACAAAGATGCAAATGAAATATGGTCTTCCTATAAGAAATGTCTGTGACTATGCATGTCTATTTTGCAGCACTTTGGGTCTTTACGTGATAGATAACAGAGTTGTCTAATTTTGAATTCTTGCTGGTTTGATTCACTAGATTATGTATTTCTGAATAAAAGGGACCAAATTTTCTGAGCATTATTTTGGCAGAATAGGCACAAAGGAGAAACAAAATAATTTATTGATCATCTGCTAATTGCTGGGGAGTTGACATAAATTACATATATTAATTTTGATCAAAAAGCAAAAAAATCTGAGGGAACAGACAGTAGTCCACATATAAAGAAATGGAGGCTCGAGCTGGGTGTGGCAGTGAACGACTACAGGTTCACTACTAGGGAAGCTGAGGCAGGAAAGTCTGTGGCCAGACTGGGCTGCATAGTGAGAACCTACCTTAAAAGAGGAAAAAGAATGAAGGAAGGAGAGACAGCGAATGGAAGGGGAAAGAATAGAAAGTTTGGAGAGAAGAAACACCTTCCCCAAAGCTGCATAGCTAATCAGAGGTTGAGGCATAATTTGCATTCTGGACTCCAAACTGTAACCTAGCTCTTCCCACTACTTCGTCTCACACACATTAATGCCAAGAAATGTTGGCTGCATTTGAATTTCTTGCTGGGGCTGTAATTACTGAGAGGAAATGACATTTTGATTAGCCCAACAAACAGCTTCTGCTTTTCTCATAGAAATTTATGATAGTCCTGGTTCATAGCCAGCTCTCTGGAAATTGGTTATCTTGATACAAACGAAACCATTTTTATTTGCTTTCCTTGTTCCATCATCAGAGAAGATTAGAAATGGTGGTGACTCATAAACTGATGACACACCCAACGAAGGACCGCTGAGAGAATCTACTCAAGGCCCTTCCTCTAAAGGTGAAGAAACCCAGACCCAGACAGGGCAGTTGATCTGCTGGAAGAGCAGACAGTGGAAAGTACCAGAGTCAGGATTGATAACTCTGTCTCTGTCTGACTGACTGTCATCTCTCTCTCTCTCTCTCTCTCTCTCTCTCTCTCTCTCTCTCTCTCTCTCTCTCTCTCTCTCTCTCTCTCTCACACACACACACACACACACACG
>CABHPH010124812.1:5330-29590 GCA_902168325.1 Peromyscus nudipes
CACACACACACACACACACACACACACACACACACACACACACACACGCAAAGAAAGAATTTGACCAAAGGTCTCTACCTACCTGAATTATAATAATGGAGTTTCATGGTAAGTATAACATCATTAGGAAGGGGTCCAAGGTTCTGCATCAGTATATACAATTGACGGATCAGTAGGGAACAGGCTTTCTTAATATCTTCACTGTTTGTCCCACTTTCAAAGCTTGTACTACTACTATAATCACAGAAAAGTGGCACTTTTCAATCATATATAATATTCACAATATACTCCAAAACAATACACCTACTGGCTATGTCATCTAATAAATTAAACATGAAGACATTTTGTAGACAAATTTTAAGAGGTAACTTAAAGGAATTATAGTACTTTCTGTAATGTATATGCAAAGGATTTCTGAATAACAAATATCCCTAAAGCATTTTAAATATGGTCATTTAAAAATTTTGGCTTTCAAATAACCATATCTCATAATAATGAGAACAATGGACTTGTAATTAGGTGACCTAGCATCTAATATCATCTAATATCAGCTGTACTGTTAACCAACTGAATGACCTCGGTCAAATCATTTGCACACATTCTAGGTCAGTTAGCCCATTTGTGAGATAACCTTATGGACATTTCTGCAGCTCTCCAAGCATGAAATCAGTCACTAGCTCGACTATTATCTAATAATCTACCATATGATTGTCTCTCAAAGAAATCCCCTCCTCATTCTTGCATGGATTACCAAAGCATCTATTCTTTCTTTTTGTCTACATTGCAAGACATTCTCCATAAATTAATACTTCCAACAGGAAGGTCTATTCATGCCACCTTATTGCTTAAAACTCTGCTATTATATCCATCGCCTTTCAATCAAATACAAAGAATGGTGTATATACAACTAATTATTCTTTCACCTCCCACATGCATTTGCAATGGGATTGTAATGCTCTTCATTTCAAGCTGTACTGCGCTCTCTGTTTCTCTTCCAATGCTCCCGTAGCACCTACCTAGCTCATATGGCATCACATCTTTTCAAGGAAGTCTTCCCTATACTCTTCACCTTCCCCTCAGAAGAATTATTTGTCCCCATATAGACTATAAATGGGTAACTCTTTCATCTCCACAGTACTAGGTTTGGTCTCCAACTACCCAATAAATATTTGCTGAGTTAATAAGTGAATAAAAGAACTGGGCTAATTATCTTCTAATTCAAAATTTTCATTTCCCTCCAAAGTTTTATTCATCTGAGATTTGTGTGCCTTCAAGGACGAGCTACAACTGCAATTTATTTGCAGTACCTTGAACATATTGGCACTAAGCAATGAAAAAATCATCCCAAGAAATTAAACTGTTAGGTCTTTCCCTGATTTTTAAAGGCCGTGAGAAATCACAAAGTAAATATATATTAAGTGGATATTTTAGCTCCTCTATCAATTTCCAACAACTTAAAGGTTTTGTCTACCAGGATTTTTCAATCAGCCAGAATGAAGGGGTACAGACATATAGCTCATGGGACCCCAGGAAACATCAGAAGACCATATTCAGGACCCTCATTTAAGCAATTTTTCTAGAAATTTATACTATATATTAACTTCTCACCTCCTTAATATCTGAAATATTTACCCATTTACTTTACTAAATGTTAACCTTTCAACATATGTGTCTCTAAAACAAACAAACAAAAAGATTAATCTGGTTGCCAAGAATACGTATATTGGAGTTTTGGAGAGTAGGGGCAACTGTTTATGTGGGGGTGGGGGAAGTGTGAAATACATGATCTGCAGCTGGGCTTGGTAGAGCACAATCTTGTCATATGTTAAGTTCAAGGTCAGTCTGAGGCACATGAGATGCTGCCTCAAAGAAAATAGTATGTAAATACTAGTTAAATGTGGCTAATACTTTAAATCTCCTTTCTGGAACTGACTTTTCCTCTTATATCTGAGTACTTTCTCCAAGTCTCACAAATGAGAGGATAATTAAAGAAGTAAGTATTTGTGGCAGTTCAAATGTAATTGGCCCCATCTCATAGGGAAGTGGCACTATTAGGAGGTATGGCTTTGTTGGAGTGGGTATGGCCTTGCTGGAGGAAGTGTGTCACTTTCGGGGCAGGATCTGAGGTTTCCTATGCTCAGGATACCACACAGTATCTCAGTCAACTTCCTGTTGCCTGCAAGATGAAGGACTCTCAACTACTACTCCAGCACCATATCTGCCTGCACACTACAATGCTCCCCATCATGATAATGGACTGAACTTCTGAAACTGTAAGCAAGCCATCCCAATTAAATAAATGTTTCAATTATAAGAGTTGCCGTTGTCATGGTGTCTCTTCACAGCAATAGAAACCCTAACTAAGATAGTATTGGAGAGAAATCCTCAAGCTCCCCAGGAGAACTAGAGAAAAGGGAGTATTTTTGCCAAATTTCTCTTCAGAAGTGTTCCTTTAATGGTATTTATCTCCCCTATTTGAAGCTTTTCTACCAGACTTTTTACAATATCCATTTCATCTACTTCTATTCCATTTCATCAGCAGTCCTTAGTTCTCCATGCCTGTTGGCTGGTCTGAAGCCAAAACTTCGGGAGAAGAGTGTTACACATTTCTATGTGCATGAGGGTCTTCCTTGGTTTTTGCTCTTTGACCTGTTTTGTATCTAAAACACATTTTAAGACTTGATAGGAAAACACAGTCCAGCCCTGGGCAACGGTGGGGCACGACTTTAATCCCAGCACTCAGGAAGCAGAGCCAGGCGGATCTCTGTGAGTTCGAGGCCAGCCTGGTCTACTGAGCGAGATCCAGGATAGGCACCAAAACTACATGGAGAAACCCTGTCTCAAAAAACAAAACAAAAAAAAAAAATTCGCACTCGGGAGGCAGAGGCAGGTGGATCTTTGTGAGTTCGAAGCTAGCCTGGTCTACAAAGCAAGTTCCAGGACAGACTCCAAAAACTACACAGAGAAACCTTGTCTCAAAAAACAAAAACAAACAAACAAACAAAACCCACAGTGCATATGAGTTTCCCAAAGAGTGACACACAGAAAATGGTATGTGTATGGATAAGCAGATGACAGTATTTGTATATGTAGGAAATAATCCAGGAGTTTCATTTCCCTCAGGCTCAATCTGCCTGTATTGAAGATGGAAAGGATTAACAAAGCCAATGGATTGATACCAACAGTGCCACTGGAATAAGAGTCAGAGACAGTCATATGGGTTCTTTACCCAACATCATGTCGACAGCCTTATTAATGTATTTTTAATTAAATCTTGTTTGTTTTTCAATATTTATTACTATTTTTAGTTATGTGTAGGTGTGTCTGCATGTGGGTATGTGCACATGAGTGCAGGTGTCCTCAGAGGCATGATTCCCCTAGAGCTGGAGTTATAGACAGCTGTAAGCCACATGATGTAGGTACTTATAATCAAACTCAGGGCCTCTGGAAAAGTACTTTCTTAACCACTAAGCCATCTCTCCAGCCCCTTTATTAATATAATTTTAAGAGCCATGACATCCACCATTGCCTCAACTCCTACCAGCTTAGTGTATAGACTTCAGACATTAAAACAATTATTATAATTTCTACTCATAATAGTGGGGTATTCTAGGGCTTATAAGAAAATGACAAAAAGATTTAAGACTTTCCTCTGGCCATATGGAAGCTTATATTTACTTCACTCCTATACATTTCTTGTATTCACTAAACAATTAGAGTCTACCTGTCAAAGTCCATAGTGGTTCCCTTTTTTGTGTATTTGAATTTGAATTGGTATATCTCAGTCACTTTCTAGAAAAACCAAAGAGAACAGAGAAAGAAGTTAATTTTGAAACAAAACCAGACTTTTACCTTATAAAAAGGAACATTTCATTGACTATCCCCTATGCTTCCTCTGTATGTTTGTCTCAGAGTATTACTTTATCCAGGAATAGTAGTTCTAGGTATAATGATAACTTAATCTCCCTCCTCTCAGCTAAAAATAAGTTAGGCAGCAAATATTTCCATTAAATTTTACCAGTTGAGGAATCATTGTAATAAATGAATGTTTTATCAAATGTCTACTTTGAGCTAGAACGTGAACAAGGCAGAAAAGATTTCTTTTTTTCCACAGACTCTACAAAGATTCTAGCTAGTCAACAACAACAAAAAAGAGAATTTCAGATAAAATGGGTGCCGTGAACGACATAAAGCAGGCGCTATGGTAGGAAGGGCATACTAGAGAGAAAGATGAGCTAGATTCAGAGGGATCAAGGAAGACTTGCCTGAAGATAGGATGTTTGGAGCTGAGCCTCAACAAGGGCCAGTCACATACAAACCTGTGGCGCAGTGCCTTGGGGAGACAGAACAGTAATGCAAAAGCTCTTAGTTGAGATGGAATGTATTTTTTAGATCCAAAAAGAAGCCAATAGCTGGAAAGAGAGGTGTGGTTGTGCAACTTTGTTGACAGTAGTAAGGATTTTGAATTTTTTCTAAGTTCACTGAAGTCTAGTGAAGGTTTAAACAGGTCAGTGATGCCAGAACCTGATCACCCGTATGCCTTAAGAATACACACAGGCCGGGCGTTGGTGGCGCACGCCTTTAATCCCAGCACTCGGGAGGCAGAGCCAGGCGGATCTCTGTGAGTTCAAGGCCAGCCTGGGCTACCAAGTGAGCTCGGGGAAAGGCGCAAAGCTACACAGAGAAACCCTGTCTCGAAAAAAAAAAAAAAAAGAATACACACAGTATGGTAGTTTGTATGAGAATGGCCCTCATGGGCTCATATGTCTGAATGCTTAGTCACCAGGGAAGAAGTGGAAGTATCTGGAAGGATGAGAAGGGTTAGGAGGTGTGACCTTGTTGGAAGAAGTGTGTCACTGGTGACACCAGGCCCAGTGTTTGTCTGTCTGTCTCCCCCAACCCCTTTATGGCCTACGGATCAGGATGTTGCTATCAACTACTGCTCCAGCATCTGCCTGTCTTCTGACATGCACCTCACCATGATGAGAGCAAGACTAAACCTCTGAAACTACAAGTAAGCCCCAATTAAATGCTTTTTCTTATGAGAGTTGCCTTAGACAGGGTGTTGCTTCACAGCAAAAGAACAGTGATTATGACAGACAGGGAAGGACCAGGTGTGGTGGCGCACGCCTTTAATCCCAGCACCTGGGAGGCAGAGGCAGGCAGATCTCTGTGAGTTTGGGGCCAGCTTGGGCCACACAGCATGTTCCAGGACAGCGAGGGCTACATAGAGAGACCCTGTCCCAAACAAACAAACAAACAAATAAATAAATAGAAGAAGAAAGAGAAAGAAAGGAAGAAAGGAAGGAAGGAAGGAAGGAAGAAAGGAAGAAAGGAAGAAAGGAAGAAAAGAAAGGAAGGAAGGAAGGAAGGAAGGAAGAAAGAAAGAAAGAAAGAAAGAAAGAAAGAAAGAAAGAAAGAAAGAAGGAAAGAAGGAAAGAAGGAAAGAAGGAAAGAAAAAGAAAGGAGGAAGGGAGAGGAGAGGAGAGGAGAGGAGAGAAGAGGAGAGGAGAGGAGAGAGAGAATACAGACAGGGAAGCCATAAGAACAGGTATAGAAAGCCACTGTGGTAATTTAGGGAGGAGTGAATGGCAACATTAAAAAATGGGAAAAGGAACTATGGTCTATGGCATCAAGTCTTATTTCCTGCACTAAAAACTATTACTGCTATCTGCTCTCATAACTGGTAAGGGTGTGGTAGAATACAGAGAACAAAATTCCTCATAAGAAACATATACTATTGAATATAAACCTGGCTTTTTGGAGCCCACTCCCTATGGTGGGATACTTTGCTCAGTCTTGATTCAGGGGGGAGGGCTTGGGCCTGCCTCAATTTGATGTGCCAGACCTTGTTGACTCTGCAAGGGAGGCCTTATCCTAAGGAGTGGATGAGGGTAGGGTGGGGAGGAGGTGAGAAGCAGGGGGGGGGGAGGGAGGGGGAATCTATGGTTGGTATGTAAAATGAAAAAAATTAAAATAATATATATATAAAAGAAAGTATACATATTGAAAATTTTTTAATTAACATGTAATATATATTCCACTGAAAATTATAAGTTTCTATGAAATAAATACAAACTAATGCTAAAAAAAAAAAAGCAAAAAAAAAAAAAAAAAACCCAAAAACTAGTGATATGGCTCAGAGGTTAAAAGTGCTTCCAGTAAGCCTGATGACCCAAGTTTTATCCCAGGGACCCACAATGGAAGAACAACTGACACCTGAAAGTTGTCCTCTGATCTCCACACACTTGCCACTCACACCTGCGCGCGCGCGTGCGCGCGCGCGCACACACACACACACACACACACACACACACACACACACTAAAAGCTAACTGAAAAGACTTCTGCTTAAAAATAAATGTTTTGCCCAGATAAATTATATAGTTTGTAGACAGAGCTGAAGGTGCTAGAGGCAGATTGAGTATAAATTGATATCAGAACACAGAACATAACCTTCATTCATCTGGTTCAAAATAAATCCTTGACAATGTGGAATTGAGGATGTTAGAGTGATCAAGAACAGCTTTAGTGTTCCTGTTACCTTTCTCCAAGATTTGGTCTCACAGATCTGCTGATCTTATACTTTATCATACAATTTAATCACAGGTGAGTAGAGCCTGGGAAAATACTGAACCTAAAAGACTGATTGTAATAAGTTAATTTTAAAAGAGAATTGCTTTTATAACTGGTCAGCCCATTTGAAAAAAAAAATCAAACCAAGCTCAGAAGGCTGCTTTGTGAATACAATAGAAGAGATGGGTCAGATTAGAGATGGCTGCAGGTGCCTAAAAGCAACAGGTTCCCTCCAGATAGGCTAGATACACAGTGTCCTCTTAGCCAGTGATAAGTATAATTGTCAAGCAAACAATGCCTATTCTTCTTGCCTGCTCACGTGTCTGGTCAACCCTAGCCTGTTAATACTATGAGAATGTATTTTGTAAATAAAAGAGATCTTTAAGTAGTTGGCAATTTTTTATTATTTGATTCCTAAACTGATTGTTTTACTGTAGAGATACATAACTGTTTTACAAAGATATTAATCCTAAGGGTGGAGAGATGGCTCAGGTTAAGAACACTTATTACTCTTACAGAGGAGCTGGGTTCAATTCCCAGCACCTGCATCAGGAGGCTCAAAACTGCCAGGAACTCAGTTCCAGGGGCTCTGACACCCACTGCTGGAGTCTACTGCACACACATGATGCACATACAGACGAGTAGACACAAATGCACACAAATTGAAAGAATAATTATTAAAAGTATAATTCTTGATAACTTTAAACATGTTCAGACTGCTTCTCACTCCACATTCTAATCCACTAGAAAGACTTCTCAGGTCTATCTCTAAAGTGAGTGAATCACAAATCCGTGTGATCTTTATTCTCTGTTCTCTAGCCAAGAGTTTTTGAAAACCCAAATCAGAGCTGGGCAGTAGGTAGTGGCATACATTTTTAATCCCAGCACTTGGGAGGCAGAGGCAGGAGGATCTCTATGAGTTCAAGGCCAGCCTGGTCTACAAAGTGAGTTCCAGAACAGCCAGGGCTGTTACACAGAGAAACCTTGTCTCAGAAAAAAACAAAACAAAACAAAACAAAATTCAAAGCAAGGGGAAAAAAGAAAAGAGAGCTAGGAGAGAGACAAAACAGACTGAAAAACCAAAGGCTTCTCACGCCATCTCTGTGTCACAGGTACAAAAGTCATGAAAGCGGCACAAGTAACTATTACGTTTGATTTACTCTGCAAGGTAGAAATCCCACCCTTGTCTTCAAAAACTCCTAATCCTCTCAGGAAATACATGAATCAACTGAGAGGGTTAAACTGTGGAGCTCTGCTGGGAAGGAACTTTAGAAAAGATACAAGTTAATACAGACAGGGAGCCAAAGAGGCTTCACCAAAGACTTGAATACCACAGCAGACCAGCAAAGTGCAGGCTGCACTAAGCAAGCTGAGGAATCCAAATTTAGATAGGAGTAAAGAACTAAAGATCTCAAGCCCAGTGTGGAGGTGCACAACTTAATCCCAGCACTTGGGAGGCAGAGGCAGGCAGATCTCTATGAGTTCAAGGCCAGCCTGGTCTACAGAGCAAGATCCAGGACAGGCTTCAAAACTACATGGAGAAACCCTGTCTTGAAAAACCAAAAGAAAAAAAAAAAGAACTAATGTTCTCAAAAAAGTGAGTAAAAACATCAACAGGGAGAATTCAGATGGTAAAGAGCTCAGAATAATGCTGTTTCTTTTCTTTTTCCAAAAGAATCACAAAAAGAAATAACTAAATAATAATAATAAAAATGTGTGTGGCTGCTACACATTTATGACTAATGTTGACATGTTACAGGATAGCCTTAGCTCCAATCAATGTTGTTTTTCTTTTTTCTAACATTCTTACATAGTTGAGTTTTTTTTGGGGGGGGGGGTTGTTTTCCAAGACAGGGTTTCTCTGTAGCTTTGGAGCCTGTCCTGGAACTCATGCTGTAGACAAGGCTGGCCTTGAACTCACAGAGATCCACCTGCCTCTGCCTCTCAAGTGCTGGGATTAAAGACATGCGCCACCACCACCCGGCCCATAGCTTCTAAAAAATCACATAAAACTGATTCCACTTATAATAAAATATAAAGTTCACGATGAATTGCTCTGTTCATGCAGTAGTCCAGTAACAATCTACAGCCTCAACTCAGATAAACATACTTATATATAGTATACATACATTACCATCTATACACTACCATCTTACCTCAGGTTCCTTGGGATTTGTGTACAGCTGTTTAAGGGAAAATACAGAACACTTAATATCCAAAATTTACTAGATTACTGCTCATTGAATACACTGTCTATGTAAAGAGTTCAATTTGTGCTCTGTTAACTGAGTATTACCTGGGCATATTTCAAGCTAGAGATAGGATTAACTCTTATATTGAACACTGAATCTTTTGTTTGTTGTTTTTTGAGACAGCGTTTCTCCGTGTATCCCTGACAGTCCTGGAACTCACTCTGTAGACCAGGCTATCCTCTAACTCACAAAGATCTGCCTACCTCTGCCTCCAAGTGCTGGGATTAAAAGCGTGTGCCACCACACCCAGCAAGAACACAGAATCTTTAGACTGTCTATGAACACTAACTATGTTTCTTAAGATTGATATAAAGTATCTGTAATTAATATGACTGAGCTGTAAAATATTTTATTAATTAATATATATATATTATCAATAGTATCTCAATTTTCTACCATCATTTATTCCCACGGGTATATAAAACTTCAAAAAAGTCTACAAAACTTCAAAAAAAACCCTTTAAACCTGTTACATAACCAAAAAAAATGGAAAGTCTAAGTGTTAGTATGGTATATTCTATATGTTCTCTCATGTAATATATATGCCAAAGAAATATACTGAATATTTATAATATCTTATTAAAGCTCTGATATAACCAACTTTTTGTTTGTTTGTTTTTGTATTTTGAGACAAAGTTTCTCTGTGTAGCCCTGGCTGTCCTGGAACTCACTCTGTAGACCAGACTGATCTTGAACTCACAGAAATCCACCTGCCTCTACCTCCTGAGTGCTGGGATTAAAAGTGTGTGCTGCCCTCGCCCAGCTGAAACATCCAATTTTTAAAATGTTAAAATGCCATAAATCCCAAAAAGGGAGAAAGGGAAAGATTACTGTCTAAATGCTTCACTTGCCAAAAGTCAGTGCAGAGACAGCAGAGACTTGGTCTTCAAGTATATACTTACTGTTAGCACTGCCATGTGAAGCTTTAAGAGAAAAGAAAACTGTGTTATTATACGCTTGCACTACTGAACTGTCATTTCTGATAGAGACTAATTCAAATATTACTTCAGAGAGGTTCCAGACACTTGGGTAGGAAAATATTCAGAAGGCCAGAAAAAGGAACTAATAATTCACTTATTCAAACAATGTCTATTATAGACACTAGCTTTACTGGAACAGAAGAAGGATACAAAAAAGTTTTTATTTTCTAACTTGAGAACCAAAGATATACAAAACAATTCATTATTGCTCAAAATTAAATGTACCACAAGAATCTCTAAAAAGTACTTTTGAAACTAATCTAGCAAGGTAAAAATATTAGGAAGTCTGGTGATCTTACAAATTCTTGTCTCTCTATATAAAGTACAACTATAAAGACATTTTCTAAGCTTTAACAAATTTTTTAATACATAGACATAGATACAATCAAGTCTATGATAAAGTTTTAAACCTAAAATATAAAATTTGAGGACCATAATTCCATAGCAATTGACTTAAACTTTAGTGCCACCATGTGGCTATTTTGGCATATAACTGATTTTTATGACCACATAGTAAAACTGTTAATAGTTTATTGATACATTAAAAAAAAAATACAGCCACTGATCTCAAGAAACATGCAGACTAGCAAGGGAGATGGACATTAAGAAAAAAAATCACATGGCTATAGCATTACACATGGTTTTGGGGTTTGCTTGTTTGTTTAGCTGTGAAGAAACAACACGGGGTGTAAGGAGAACACTGAATGGGGGACAATTTTAGCTGCAGAAGGACAAACTGGAGTTAGGCAGGACATATGCATGAGGTCTGGGACAGAATTTTTCAGGCAAGACAAACAGTATGTGCAAAGATAAAAGGAACCGACATGTTCTAGAGTCTTTAGCTTGAACAAGGGAGTGAGAGGGGTATCTTGGAAAGGCAAATAGGGATCATTCAGATCTTCTTCATCATTGAAGGATTTTAAACTTTATTTTAAAATTCCTGGAAAAATTTTAGGAATAAAGAGTAACATGACCAGACTTCGGTTTCTGAAAGAATGTAGTGTGGAAAGTGGGCAGGATTGTAAGAGATGAGAGTGGGAATAAGGAGGAAATTATATAGTTCCTTTTTATAAAAAGTATATTAATATATATGCTTATTTTAAAGAATTCAAATTTATCATAAAATATGAAGTACCAAGAATTTCATAATTAGTAATATCATGTTCCTCAACAGAACATCTTCCAAGGGCTCTAGCTACTCAAAACTTGTTTTTACTTAAACTACTTTTTTTTAAAGAAACAGGGTCTTGTCACAAGCCTAGATGGCCTCAATCATGATCTTTCTGCCTCAATTTCCCATTCAACTACTTAATTATATATACTCCCTGCAATAAGCTCTAGAAAAGTTATAAAATACTAACAATCAAAAACGATGTAAATACTGTATAAAAGCCCATCAGGCATGTCCAATCTTTTGATACTGTGAAATGACATTGTCATCTACAAGGTTCACACTGGAAAACCATGTAACTGAATCACACACACACACACAAAGTCTCATGTTTTGTTTACAATTTTGCATTGGACCACATTCATAGTTATCCTGTGCCACATGGCCCACAGGCTGTGGATTGGACACAGCTGTATCTAAGGTTTTGTCTATTCTTTTCTTAAAATTTTAAGACTTATTTACTTATTTATGGGTATAGGTGTTTTGTCTGCATGTTTATCTAGGCAGCATGTGCATGCAGTGCCCACAGAGGCCATAAGAGGGTGCCAGATCCCCTGAACTAGTTACAGATGCTAGCGAACTGGGTGCTGGGCTTGAACCCTGGTCCTCTGGAAGAGCAGCCAATATTCTTAACTGTTGAGTCAACTCTCCAGGCCCAGTTTGTGTTTTGATGTTCGTAGGGCAGTTCAACTACTGTTTTCTATTATTAACTTATTCAATATTCTTTTAATTTAAAAGTTTCATTTATTATTGTTGTATGTGCGTATAAAACGCAAGTGTTTGGGGGCACACATTCCATAGCATGTAAGAATCAGAGGACAACTTTGTGGAGTCAATTTTTACATATGTTCTAAGGATCGGTAGGTCCCAGGCTTGTGTGACAAGTACCTTTATCTGCTGAACCATCTTGCCTGCCTCTAACTCATTCAATTTCAAAATAACTCTTAAGAGGTAGGTTCTGTTATATCACTTTTTTTTCCCTTGAGACAGGGTTTCTCTGTGTAGCTTTGGTGTTATATCACATTTGTGTTGATAAATTAACAACCTGTAGTAGGTTGTTTGTCCAAAGTCACAAAGATGTAACTAACAAAATTGGAATTCACCTCAGATTGACTGCAGAATGCTGATCTTTTTTATTATTTTTAAGCTTATTTTTATGTGCATGAATATTTTGCCTGCATGCATGCATGTTTGTGCACCATGTGTGTGACTGTTAGAGCTCCTGGAATTAGATGGATGGTTATGAATCACCACGTGGGTGCTGGGAATTAGACCCTGGTCCTCTGCAAGAGCAACAAGTGCTCCTAACCATGGAGTCATCTCTCCAGCCCAAGAATGCCCCCCTACATTGTACTGCCTCTGGATGATGAACACCCAGGAAATGTTGCTAATGAATTGTTAAACCCTCAAAACCTTCTCAACTCGTCCAAGTGCTTAGAGGCTTCAAAGATCAACAGTCATTTCTTCTTAAGCTGGAGATACAGCTTGAGGACACAGCACTAGACTAGGATGTGTGAAGCTGTCCTGCACTCATCTCCAACGATTCTTTCTTTGATGAAAGATTGCCCTTGAATCTCTGCCGGGTGGAACCCCTCCTTTGTTATGCTTTCCTGCTGCACAGATTCTCCACCTTTCCTTTGGATGTACAGTTAGGAGTAGTACTGTTACTCATGCTGTGGTAGGGTGATGTCAAAATATCTCTGTATTTTTAAGTATCAAACTGGCATGGAAAACATCAAGTCCAATATAACAAAAGTACCAACCAATCAGAAAGGGTGCAAACCTAGCTCTAGAACTGGGTTCCTATGAACAACTTTTAGAGTCTTTAATTTGTGGCGTTTATGGAAGTCTAGGGAGCTCTCAAAAGAAACTCTGGGGGGTAAGGGGGAAAGTGTTGGTAGGAATTCACAAGGACTCTAAAAAGCAACTTCCCATTGATATAGAAGTACTCTCAATAGTTTAGCAACAGGTATAGCTAGGCCAGTGTATAACTGCCAATCATCAGCCCTCATATGAGCACCACTCACCTTCTGCCATGGTCTGTAAACCCTTCCCTTACCTGTTTTATCTTTGCATTCCTCTGTCCCCTGGGTCAACATGGAATAAATTGGGAATAATAACTGTTCCATCAAGAGAGGGAATATATGACTACACTAAATAATTGAATAAAAGCTTAGTCACATCAACGTTTCTTAAATGGGAGCTGGAGTAAAGACACAGGGAAAAGTAAAGGGAACACAATGGCAGCAATGTCATTTATATGCATCTGATCTCTTCAAGCAGGCTAGAGCCTGCATTTTTCACACTCTTCCCTAACTGTCTAGGGAAGGAGGAGAGAGCACATGCACATAAAATTTGAGCTGTATTTTCAAAAAAATCAGTTACACACATGAGTTCTAGTTACCAAAATCAAACAGAGTAAAAATTCATCTTGTAACTATGTTTTCCTTTCCCATCTGCAAACTGAATTACCACTATTATGAACATGTTCAATGTGTTAACTACCAGATTCTTGTCTTCCCTAACCCACATCCTGTGGATCTTGTCCAGTGACTTCAGAGGAAACTGTGGTTAAAAAAGATATGAGTATAGAAAAGAGGAGAATGAAGCTTTCGTTTCTAATTGATGTTAAGGGAGACATCAGTGGGACAACAAAGACAAAAGAAAACTGGTGAATACAAAGGTAGGCACTGTTACACTGTTAAACACTACACAATAAAAAGTCTAAACTGTTTTAAAGGGTAAAAGGTGAATCTTTAATCCTAATGTAAATTGTAAAACATTCTTACGTATCTCTTTTCCAAAGCATCAAAACAACCTTGAATCCTGTTAAGAAATAAATATCCAATGTCACTTTGGACCACATGAACAGCCAAAAAATAAACCCAAATATATAATTAGTTTACACTTCTATTTTGAAGTATATAAATTAATAATCATTTTGTCTTTTCTGTTTAATCACCTTTTAAAACTCCCAACATCTTTCCATATATTTATGGAGTGTTATAAAAATACACAAGCAGTTCTGAAGCACAGAGTGTGTTTTCTCTTCCCCTCACCACAATGTTAGTACAGATATGCATATGATGAACAATCAAATGTAGAATTGTTTTCTCTAGACAAGCCCATATTCTTCTAAAACGAAATAAATAGTTTAAAATAACACTGAATAGTTGCTACAATTTCCAGGAAAGAGGACTAAGAAAAGTGGTTTAAGGAAATGATTTTACAAAATAAAGTTTTACGGGTTATTTCAGTCATGACAAAAATGTTGTTTAAATTTTACAAAATTTACTTACCATTTAATAATATGTAATGATCCAGGACACTTTTTGTCTTCCCGGAGAATTTTTAAACTGAGGTCTAAAAATATAAAAACACAACTGTTGTACTGAAAAATCCATGTCAAATAGAGCATTTCTTGCATTTTCTTTCTTTTGTTTTTTTCTGGGGGGGCAAGTGGGGGTTCGAGAAAGGGTTTCTCTGTGTAGCCCTGGCTATCAGGGAACTAGCTCTGTAGACCAGGCTGGCCTCGAACTCACAGAGATCCACTTGCCTCTGCCTCCTGAATGCTGGGATTAAAGGTGTTCGTCACCACCACCTGGCACATTTTTAAACTTCTAAACACCTACTTTAAAAATAAACTCTATGTTGATAATTATCTTAGTCCTAATTTTGGAGGCAGTTTGGCAGACCTCCTATTCTACAGTGTAACCTAGCTGGGTTTACTGCAAAATTGGTTTCTATTACTTCTTTGTTTCCTTCTAAGTAATCTAAGGTGTCACTGAGATCATCTCAAGTGACAATTTAAACACAGTCCCAATTTAATTCTTTATTATTTCTTTCCCTCTCAATGAAAAAAAAATTAAACACAAATGTATAAATTATTCTCAAACATTTCCATGTGAAATCTAACTACTTCTCTATATTAGGGAAGAAAAGGAAGACATTACAATTTTGGGTTGAAATCAATATAAAATCATTGACTCGTATGATTTAATAGGAACGTCTTGAATTTTGAAATATTTATTAATTTATGAATTAATGTGCCACACTGCATGTGTAACAGTTACAAGACAACTTAGAGGAGTCTCTCCTATGCTATGAGGGTCTCAGGGATTGAACTCATAGCATTACCTTTGGCAGCAAGTACCTTTCTACCTGCTGAGCCATCTCACCAGCTCTCAGACAAGAGTCTTTCATCTTTTTGTATTGTTTTCCGATGCTAAAGTTAACATCACTTCCACTATTGTTGGGGGATATGAAAATTATTCTAATTTGACAAATACTTAGAAATTATTAAAAAGTAGAGTACCATACAAATATCGCATGCTGTGAATAATCTTTCTCTACACTGAGTAAATATTACTCTCTGGTTAATAAAGAGCTGACTGCTCAATAGCTGGGCAGGTAGAAGTTAGGCAGGACTTGCAGACAAAAAGAGTGCAGGGAAGAAGGAGGGCAGAGAGAAGCAAGATGAACAGGCCATGCTGAAAAAAGGTACCACCACATGGTAGAACACAGTTAAGAAATATGGGTTAAGTTGAAAGCTAGTTAGTAACAAGCCTAAGCTATGCGCCAAGTATTTATAATTAATAAGTCTCTGTGTGCTTATTTGGGAGCTGGCCAGCAGTCCCAACGAAAAACTCCACCTACAACTGAACATTTTTGTGACATGTCACTTTAAATACAAATACATTGAGGGAGACTGACATCTACTATTAACAGTCACAAAAAAAAATGAAACTATGAGCAATGGTTTTGCCACCATGCCTATGGCAGTGTGAGCCAATGTTCCTAGAAAGAAGGTGTACTTTACAAGGCTGACTGATTAAAACTTCAATGATTGTGGAAAGTTTGTACTGTTGAAGGTCCAAAGCCTAACTACAAATATCTTGTCCTATCTCTAGTCCCCTTAATAGCCATTTATTGCCTAACCTCAGTTTATGAGCTAATGCCCTTGGGTATATTAGGTGAGTCTTTTGGGAATATACCAACAGACTCTCTAGCTTACACTAACACAAAAGCTGAAAATGTCAGCAGACAGCACCTGAGGCTGACAACAGAGATTTCCCCACTTTGCTATATCCCCCTACCTCCAAGGTGTTTGAAAGTGTCTTGATTTATGACTTTCTTTGTTCTGTTACTAAGAGAACTTCATGAAACTACTTCCACACTGGAACATGGATTTGGGTTTGGCAGCAACCTAAATCTGTGTTACTCACATTTGGCTCTAGAATAAACTATCTCTTTTACCTTTTGAGGTAAGACTTATGTTTTTTATGTCAGCAGTAGTAATGACATAACAAGCATTTAATTTACCAAAGCACGTCTTCTTTTATAATTCTGTGTTCCAAACAGGAGGGGAAACTAATTATATGCTACCTGTAAACACATTAAATCTTATATATCTATTTTGTAAGTTAAAAGAAGTCATTAACACAAAGAAAGGTGCCATGATTACAAGTACCATGCTTATGTGTTTATAGCAAACACACATTTCACTGATGTTCATTTGGAGAATCAATATTGCTTAAGAAAATAACACTGAAATGAAGCCATGGTATATTATTAAATATAAACATGAGAAATTTCCATTTGGAAAAATAGCATTTTAAAAGGAAATGTGTGGTTCTCTATATTTATTTCCCAAATGATAGTTCCCATTTTAGTGATTAATCAACAAAACTTAAAACAAAGCTCTTTAAAAATTTATTTTATTTTTTATGTGTATGGGTGTCTTGCCTGCATGTATGTATGTGCACTGTGTGTCTGGTGCCTAGAGAAGCCAGAAAAGAGTGTTGCATCCCCTGGAACTAGAGTTAAAGATGGTTGTGACGCACCATGTAGGTGCTAGAAACTGAACCGGGTCCTCTGGAAGGGCAGTCAGGGCTTTTAACTATGGAGCCGTCTCTCCAACCTCACCAGTTTGTGCTACAGCACATGTAGAGGAGGGAGGACAACTCAGAGAGCTGGTTTTCTTCTTGCACTATGTGGGATCTGGTACTGAACTCAGGTCACCAGGCTTGACGGCAAACACCTTTACTGGCTGAGCCATCTTGCTAGTTTTTTGTTTTGTTTTGACTTGGGTTTTTGTTTTTGTTTTGTTTTGTTTGTTTGTTTTCCTGAGATAGCTCTGGCTGTCCCATAATTCACTTTGTAGACCAGGCTGGCCTAGAACTTACAGAGATCCGCCTGCCTCCAGAGTGCTGGGATTAAAGGTGTGCGCCACCTCGCCTAGCTTGATTTGGCTTTTTAAGACAGGGACATGCTATGTTGCCCTGGATGGGCTAGAATTCTCTACATCAACCAGTCTGGAGTTGAACTCAGAGCTCTTCCTGCCTATTCCTAGGTACAGGGATTAAAGATATACACCACCACATGTGACCCACAACTCAACTTTTCAAACAAATCATAAGATTTTGAAAAACTGAAGAGCCTCTGGTACAATTTCTTCTAAGGAGACAGATACAGCTTGTTATATAAAGTCATAATATGGTAAATTTAAGGTCACAAAGAGAAAAAGTAAGAGTTGAAGAACTTGGGGCCAGTGAGATGGCTCAGTGGGTGAAAATGCTTGCTACACAGGCCTAAAGACCTGAGATCACTCTTGGGAAAACCATAATGAAAGGGCAGAACTGACTAAAACTGGTCCTCTGACCTACATGGCCACACATATCTATGCATTAAACACACACACACATACACACACACACACACACATACATTAATAACAATAAAATGAAGAAGCAGGACTGGCTATTATAAAAAGAACAGAACTGATTAAAATAACTGTCTAAATATCCATGCTAATCAACAAATGGATTTGCCTCTGCCAGGCATATTTATATGTTAATAGGGAGAAGTTTCTCACCTGATTCCTTTGAACTTCCTCAAGGTCAAAATGTGTACCTCAAAGAACAAATTCAACTGAGGCACAAAATAATGTAAATCTTCAGCATTAAGATAGACTTTTGTTCTGGCTTTTATAGGGATGGTGTACAATTACTAGACTTAGCTCTACAAGTTTCTTTTTTCATTTGATAACTAGCTGGAAGTGAATGGCTCCTATAAATAAAACCAATACACATAGCAAAATTAAAATGGAAAATGGATTAGTAAATTGATCCTGAAGAGCATGCCCCTGAGTTAGAATTAATGCACTCTGTGAAAGGGGAAAGGTTTCCTCCTGCTAAGTAGAAAAGGGACACTAACCAAAGCAATCATTTAACTCAACTTTACCATCTAAATGGCGATCTCTGTAAGAGCTCTCTGGAAACAGGCCCCTCAAATATGTTATACATGAGATAGAAGTAGCAAAAAGTTTCTTCACCATTACCAGTGACTCATGCTCATTAGTGATTTGGGATGGGAAAATTGTGCTCTGGAAGAAAAAAATAGATGAAAAAAATCAGTATTCATGAATATATTCAGCTCACCAACAACTACCACAGAAAGATGGAAAAACTTTTTAAGACTTCAAATCTAATACATTTATAGGTAATCAAAAGAAAACAGGGCTCTGGATACTGTGTTAAAACAGATCTTCACACAAGCAAGGTAGAACAGAAAGGCAGCAATTACTCAAGTAATTCAGGACTAAAACAATTTATTTCAATGACCCATTGATCTGAGGCAAAACTGGAAGTCTAATTATATAACCTCATTCCTCTCTTCACACTCGCCTCAGACTTCTCTGGAATCTGAATCTTACTCTTGTTTATTTCCACTGCTCTCTCCAAAGTCACTATGTACATCTGTCTCACCACTGCTTCTTCTCATCCCTCAATATGTACCTTCTCTGCAGCGTTTGACACTGGATCCATATTTCCCCCTCAAGTTGTCTTAACACTATTTTGTTTTGCTATTTTGACAGAACTGGGAATCAAACATAGGACCTTGTTCTGTGTTGAGCAAAAACCTCAGTTACTGAGCTAAACTCCTACCTCCTAACACCATTTCACCTTTCATCCATCCCTACACACCTGACTCCCACCCCAATGCATGAGTCTTGTTTGTTTGAACAGGGTTTCACTGTGTAGTCCTGGCCATCCTGGAACTCACTCTGTAGACCAGACTGACCTCCAACTCAGAGAAATCCTACTGTCTCTTCAGTTGAAGGGCATCTAGGTTGTTTCCAGGTTCTGGCTATTACAAACAATGCTGACATGAACATAGCTGAGCAAGTGCCCTTGTGGTATGATTGAGCATTCCTTGGGTATATGCCCAAGAGTGGTATAGCTGGGTCTTGAAGGAGATTGATTCCCAATTTTCTAAGAAAGTGCCATATTGATTTTCAAAGTGGCTGTACAAGCTTGCATTCCCACCAGCAGTGGAGGAGAGTTCCCCTTGCTCCACATCCTCTCCAGCATAAGCTGTCTTCAGTGTTTTTGATCTTAGCCATTCTGACAGGTGTAAGGTGGATAAATAAAATGTGGTACATATACACAATGGAATACTACTCAGCAGAGAAAAACAATGACATCATGAGGTTTGCAGGCAAATGGATGGATCTAGAAAAAAATCATCCTGAGTGAGGTAACCCAGACTCAGAAAGACAAACATGGTATGTACTCACTCATAGGAGGATACTAGATGTAAAACAAAGATGACTAAACTGCTACTCACAACTCCAGGGAGGCTACCTAGAAAACAGGACCCTAAGAAAGACACAACGATTGCCCAATGACAGAGAAATGGATGAGATCTACATAAACAACCTGGACGTGAGTGGGGGTAATGAAGGGCAAGGTTCGAGGGAAAGAGGGCTTAGGGGAGCAGGAGATCCCAGCTGGATCAAGAACAGAGAGGGAGAACAAAGAATAAGAGACCATGATAAATGAAGACCACGTGAGAATAGGAAGAAGCAAAGTGCTAGAGAGGTCCCCAGAAATCCACAAAGATACCTCCACAATAGACTGCTGGCAATGGTCGAGAGAAAGCCCAAACTGACCTACTCTGGTGATAGGATGGCCAAACACCCTGTCACGCTAGAAATCTCATCCAAGGACTGAGGGAACTGGATGCAGAGATCCACGGCCAGGCCCCAGGTGGAGCTCCAGGAGTCCAATTGGTGAGAAAGAGGAGGGTTTGTATGAGCGATAATTGTTGAGACCAAGATTGGAAAAAGCACAGGGACAAATAGCCAAACTAATGGAAACACATGAACTGTGAACCAATAGCTGAGGAGCCCCCAACTGGATCAGGTCCTCTGGATAAGTGAGACAGTTGATTAGCTTGATCTGTTTGGGAGGCATCCAGGCAGTGGGACCGGGATCTGCCCTCAGTGCATGAGCTGGCTGTTTGGAACCTGGGGCTTATGCAGGGACACTTGGCTCAGCCTGGGAGGAGGGGACTGGACCTGCCTGGACTGAATCTACCAAGTTGAACTCAATCCTCAGGGGAGTCTTTGCCCTGGAGGAGATGGGAATGGGGGGTGGGCTGGGGTGAAGGGGGGGGTTTCCAGGAGGAGGGAGGACAAGGGAATCCGTGGCTGATATGTAAAATTAAATTAATTTATTAAATAAAATTAAATAAAATTAAAAAAAGAAATCCTACTGTCTCTACCTCCCAAGTGCTGGGATTGAACGGTGCACCACCACACCCGGCCCATTTCTCTCTCTCTTTTTTTTTTAACCAGTTGTCCTCCCCTGGAGTCTGTTTTCAATTCTTTTCTCTAGTCACAGTTCTCTTGGATAATCTTGTTTATCCTCACAGCTTCAGTTTACAGCCTATAGAGAAGACTTCATATTCCAACTTACGTTCTCTACCTACACTTCTAATAGCTGGGCAGCTGTTCCTATACTACTTTGTAGACCCTGAAATTCAGTTATCTCTGCCACCCTACTTAAAGAATGGTCCCCAGTTTCATCCCTAGACAAGTAAATTATCATCTATTCCAGTTACCACATTAGCAACTTCATTCACCTGTGGCTTTTCTCCCTCTATCTTGTGCCATATCTAAACACCAAACTGTCTCTTTTTATAAATAATTTTAAAAAGCATGAAAAGAAGCAAGAAAAGTTCTCTGTGTGCTATGTGTATGCTCCTGTGTGTGTAGGTACACAAATGTGTGGGTATACAACCATGTATGTACACATGTAAGTGGACACCAAAGGCCACCCTTAAGCTATTCTGAATTAGGTGCTATCACTTTGTTTTTTGGAGACAGGGTCTTTCAACTGCCCTGGATTCACTAATTAGGTTATTGCCTGGCCAGCCAGCACCAGGGATCACCTGTCTCCTCCACCTCACCAGTGCTGGGACTCCAAGTGCACACAATGCCTGGGATCAAACTCAGGTCCTCATGCTTGCAGAACAGAATGTACATTCACGGCTCTGGTGACTTGAGAGTGGCTTGAGGGTAGACTGGTAAGAGGGGGGCAGCGTGATGAAGAAGTTAAGGGCACAGACTCGGCATCCCACCAGCCAGGTTCAAATCATTATTCTTTTACTATCATGACTTAGGATTTGGGCAGAGGTCAGTAACTTTTTCTGGTAGATGCCCAGATAGTGAATATTTTAGGTTTTGCAGTTCATTCTGCCACTGCAACATGAAAGAAGACACAGACATCATAAACAGGCAAATGTGTTACAATAAAACTCCTTTGCTAATAAATTGTTGCAGGTACCTGATTCTGCATTACTCCATCTCTCTAGTACCTCAGTGCCTTCATCTGTAAATAGGGGTAACAGTCAGACCTACTTGATTGAGGACTAAATGGGCGAAGGTCTATAAAATGCTTCTATGGTCCCTAGTTCAATCACTATTGGTTTTTTTGGTTTGTGTCTGTGTGCATGTGTTGTTTCACTTGTTATGTAAACAATATTACTCTGTTAATTTGTAAAACATCAATTACAAAGCAAGTTCCAGGATAGCCAGGGCTACACAGAGAAATCCTGTCTGGAAAAAAAAAATAGTAAAAGAAGAAAACCAAAAGAGTACATTTGAATTTACAGCCCAGGTGGAGAGAGAGAAAAGACTTGGTAAAAGTGTTTTACAGAAAAGTCTTTTACTAACAGCACAGACTGGGTGTCAGATTAATGGAGAGACACTAGAAGCTGTGCATGCAAGACAGAAGCAGTGGTTACCTGAGTAGGAAAGCTGTGGCAAAGGGAAACTCAGTTGAGCCCTACAAACAAGTGGCAAAGAAGAGGAACTGTTCCTAGTACAGGCAAGAGGGCAGGAGTGTTGGGACACAGCAGGGGCATGACTGTCCCATCAGTAAGCGCTGCTGAGGTTAAGAAGGGTAGCTATGAGAGAGACTCAAAGAGAGGTCAATGTGCAGCACATCTAGGGCACCATATTAAAGGAGCTGTATTCAATCTTTAAAGCAAGAGGAAATCCAGGAAAGTCTGATAATAATTTTCCTCTTTAATTAAATATTTATGGGGTTTTTTTATTCTGTCTCCGGGACTACCAGAAATATTTTAGAGGAGTGCTGAGCCCTGCCAAGATTATGAACAACAAAGTACTACGCCTAAAAAGCTCACAAAGTTCTTTTTAAGACCAAGCCATCCTTAGAAGATTTTGTTGAAAGCAAATCTCCAAATGATAAATTGTATTTGGTTAGGACAGGGAAATTCCAAAATGTAGTGACAGAATAAGCTTTCCCTCGTTACTGGAATGAGACTACACTGATGTAGTCAGAACCTTAGAAATAAACAGGCTAGAATTTCTCTTTCCAGGCCAGCAAGATGGTTCCTGTGTAAGGACACCAAGCCTGATGGCCTTAGCTCCATCCCTAGGACCCACCAAGTGAAAAGAAATCCACCGATGCAAGCCGGCAACTGACCTATGCAAGCACACACCGTACACTGCTCACCTTCCATACTCAATTTCTTAGCTAGGGTTTCTACTTCTGTGATGAAACACCATGACCAAATCCAACATGGGGAGAAAAGGGTTTATTTGGATTATGCTTCCACATCACTGCTCATCACTGAAGGAAGTCAGGACAGGAACGCAAGCAGGGCAGGAGCCTGGAAGCAGGAGTTGATGCAGAGTTCGTAGAGGGGTGATGCTTACTGGCTCAGCCTGATTTCTTATAGAACCTCCCCCATCAAACACTCATTAAGAAAATGCCTACTAATTAAGGCCTGCCTACAACCCATTTTTATAGATGCTGCTGCTTTTCTCCTCCTCCTCTGTTTTGTTTTTTGAGGCAGAATTTTGCTGTGTAGCCCTGGCTGTCCTGGAACTTACTCTGTAGACCAGGCTGGTCTTGAACTCAGAGATCCACCTGGCTCTGTCTCCAGAGTGCTAGGATTAAAGGCGTAAGCCACCACCGACACCACTGCCACCACCGCCACCACCGACAACACCACCCAGCTAGAGGCATTTTCTTAATTGAGACTCCCTACTCTCTGATGACTCTAACTTGTGACAAGTTGACATGATAGCCAGCACACCAGACACATATAAATAAGTATGTGTACAGACACATAATAAATAAATCAAATTAATAAATTAATTAATATAATAAAACCTTTTTTCCAAGTTTCTCTTTTCTCATTGTGGGTGGTTTGAATGAGATTGCCCCCATAGGCACATATGTTTGAAATCTTTGTCCCCAGTTGAAGGAATTGCATCACTCAGGGTGGTCTGTGAGGTTTCAAAAGCCTATGGCCATTCCCAGTTAGAGTACATACATATTTCTCTCTGTCTCTCTCTCTCTGCCTCTGTCTCTGTCTGTCTCTCTGTCTCTCTGTCTCTCTGTCTCTCTCATGATTATGGATCAGGATGTACGCTCTCAGCTACTGCTCCAGCGCCATGCCTGCCTACCCACTGACATGCTCCAAGCCATGATGGTCATTGACTCATACTCTGAAACTCTAAGTCCCCGCTACAACACTCTTCCTTCTATAAGCTACCTTGGTCATGGTTTCTTATCATGGCAACAGGAAAGTAACAAAGACATTCATTAAAGTCAATTTAATCTAATTTGGGGGAGCTCTGCACAGTATTTTTAATTGGAAAGACTTTAGAACTCATTTAACTCAATGTACTCAAGACACAGGCACTAAAGGGAAATCTAGAAAGATAAGTGATTTGCCAGATCATAAAGCTAACAAGTTACAAGTGTCCTTTCACTATATTATACAGTTCAACTGCTGGACTTCTAATAATTCTAATAAAGTTACTTAGAGATAGTTATGACCCACAAACATCTTCAAATGAAAAAGAACTTCTAAAAAGTGCACACATATGGGTGCACACAGAGACAAACAGACAACACACACACACACACACACACACACACACACACACACACACACACA
>CABHPH010124813.1:3829-33216 GCA_902168325.1 Peromyscus nudipes
TTAGTATTCTGACCTGCACTCTGGAAACCAATGTTAGTATTCTGACCCGCACTCTGGAAACCAATGTTAGTGTTCTGACCTGCACTCTGGAAACCAATGTTAATATTCTGACCCGCACTCTGGAAACCAATGTTAGTGTTCTGACCCGCCCGTGGCGCTGCCTGCATCCTGATGCAAAAGCCTCGTTTCAAGGAAAAGCTCCTCCTCTTCTGCTCTCTTTCCTCCCCCACCATGAGGTGAGCACACCTCCGCTTTTCTCTCCTTTTCTCTTCTCTTCCTCTCTCTCCTCTCTATCTCTTTATCTTTATATTATAATAAACTTTCTGTACAGATGAAGCACCTGGGTTGTGAATGAATGTCCACTGCCACCACCGCTGCCACCATGCCTGCATGGTGTGTCCCACCCGCCGCCGCCTGCCCCTGCATCTGCCCAGCATGCCAGCATGTTCCCCTGCACACGCAGGATACCCTTGAGGTCCCCCATGCAATATATCATAACAAATACCAAGGTTCTAAATAGGAAGGAGAATTACATCTCAAATTATTACAACATAATTATTTCAGAATATAATACATTATTAGGGGACACAGTAATATGACAGTCAATTGTGCTTCTGTGCATTTATAGAATGTAAATTTTTCAATAAAAAAGAAACTTCACTTGTGTGTGTTCATGTGTATGTGTGTGCATGTAAGCATGTGCGTGTGCTTATGGAAGCCAGTGGATAACGTCAGGGATCGGTTTCAAGTACTGTCCATTTTGTTTTTTAACTTGTCTACTTAAATTTGTGTGTGTGTGTATGGTGTCTTCCCTGAATGTGTCTTTGGACTGCCTCAACAAAGGAGAGAAGAGGCCTCAGATCCCCTGGGACTAGAGTGACAATATCCTCTACATATTGAAGGACAGCTCTTAGCAGCTAAGCCACACCCAGTTTATTTCTTTCTTTCTTTTTTTTTTTTTTTGGTTCTTTTGTTTGAGACAGGGTCTCTCTGGCTAGTCTGGAACTCACTATGAAGGCTGGGCTACCCTTGAACTCACAGAGATCTGCCTGCCTCCACCTCTGAGTACTGGGATTAAAGGCATGTACCATATACCCGGCCCATACTCAGCTTCTTAACATAGGATGGGATCAGACTCAGGTTGTTATGTTTGCAAGACAAACTTTTTTGTGGACTAGGTCATCTGTCTCCCTAGGCCTGAAACATTACATTTTGTTTAATAAAAATTCCAAGCATAATATACCCATATTTCATATCTAAACACTAATATAATTCTTTAACATGGAAAAATAGTACAGAAATTGAAACTGTATCCTTAATTAATAATATAATACATAATTCACTGAACAAATTTTAGTAGAGTGGTCCCCTTTGTTATTGTATAGTTATTGACAAATGTCCCAGTGTGCCTTAACCTCCCCAGGAAAACATGAACTGTTTCTGTCTATAAAGCAGATATTGTAACAAATGTTACTTCAGAATCCACAGGATCAGGTGAAATAATGCACATAAGCAGCTTCTCCTACCCTCAGTGATGTCAGATGTGCAGTCATCAGTGAGTGATGACATAAGAGCTTTAAAATCCATACATTGTAAGTAAAAGTAAGTTTACTACTTGAAAAATGATCAGATTCAACAGCCATACACATCCTTTTTCCTGGAAAATATGGCTTAAAATTGCTATGTTTCTGTCTGCTTTGCAACTTCTTTATTTCTTTTTTTCTATTTATTTATTTGTTTGTTTTTGTAACTTCTTAAAATAGAGACAAACATATAACCTAAAAATGGAGATTGGCTTAAGCCTGAGAAATGGGAGCTGTCTGTTAATATTCTGACCCTCAACCTCTCTCTCTTCTTCTCTCTCTCTCTGTCTCTCTCTTTCCTATCTTTCTCTTCATCTCTCTATTATAATAAACTCTCCATGTGGATGTAGCATCTGCGTTGTGAATTACTGCTGCCGCCATGCCCACATGGCGTGCATCCGCCCATCCTGCTGCTGCATCTGCCCAGCATGTTTCCCTGCACATACTAGATATCCTTGGGGCTCCCCTCACGCCATAATTCATAACAGTCAGGACTGCAGGGATCTTATGAAAAGTTTCTGCACCCCAATATTGAGCCTCTCCTCCAACACAGTAATCCAAATCAAACTGAATCAAACCAAGTTAAGAAAAAGTCCAGGTTTATTTAATTTTTTTTTTTTTTATTTTTTTTAATTTTCCGGAGCTGAGGATCGAACCCAGGGCCTTGTGCTTGCTAGGCAAGCGCTCTACCACTGAGCTAAATCCCCAACCCCCAAGTCTAGGTTTAAATGAGTAAAATGCTCCCGGATGATTTTTTGGCCCCCAGAGAGGAAATGGGGAGAAGAGACCAAAAAGCCACGTGTCCTTCCTCCCGGGGGCAGTTTAAATACCCTGTAGGAGTGGTCTTGAGCATCTCTCAGGGAGAAGCCACCATTTTGGCAGGTTTTCTGAGATGAGGCAGGGTTTAGGGAGTTTAAGGTTCACAGAAACAGATCTGTTCTTGCTGGGTGGTGGTGGTGCACACCTTTATCCCAGCTGCTGGGGATGTCTTTCTGTATGCTGTGAATGTGTTGCTCTGATTGATTGATAAATAAAACACTGTTTGGCCAGTAGCCAGGCAAGAAGTCTAGGATAGGCGGGATAAACAGAGAGGAGAATTCTGGGAAGTGGAAGGCTGAGTCAGGAGACGCTGCCAGCCGCTGCCACCACGAGAAGTAAGATGTAAAGATACCGGTAAGCCACGAGCCACGTGGCAAGGTAGAGATTTATAGAAATGGGTTAATTTAAGATATAAGAACTAGATAGCAAGAAGCCATGGCCATACAGTTTATAGGTAATATAAGTCTCTGTGTGTTTACTTGGGTCTGAGCAGCTATGGGCCCGAGCGGGACTGGAGAAAACTCCAACTACACCCTGCACTCAGGAGGCAGAGGCAGGCGGATCTCTGTGAGTTCAAGGACAGCCTGGCCTACAGAGCGAGATCCAGGACAGGCACCAAAACTACACAGAGAAACCCTGTCTTGAAAAAAACAAAAATGCCGGGTGGTGGTGGCGCACGCCTTCAATCCCAGCACTCAGGAGGCAGAGGCAGGTGAATCTCTGTGAGTTCAAGGCCAGCCTGGGCTGCAGAGTGAGTTCCAGGAAAGGCGCAAAGCTACACAGAGAAACCCTGTCTCGAAAAACCAAAACAAAAAACAAAAAACAAAAAAAGAGATCCGTTCTCTCAGACCATATTCTGTTATGAGCTAGGTATCAAAATTCTGCAATGAGTATTACTTCACCAATACTTCATTTATAATTATTAAATACATATATTATTATATATACATTATATACGAAAAATTCAGTCATTTTAAAAACCCTTTATATAGTATATTCTATCATATGAAGTACATTTGTCTTTAATACTACATATTTCTAGTAATAGTCACACATCAAATGTTTCCTTTGAGAAAAGGCATAATGTATATCATGAAATTCAATTAACTCTATCTTATTTTCATATAAATTTACAAAAGTAATCTATCAGTATGTATAAAAGTACTTTATAAGCTAAGTTTCAAACAATGCCAGCTCCTATGAAAGATCTCAGAGCTAAACGTACATAAGTAAGTAGGCTTTTTTACTTACCAGAAGTAAATTCCTTGAACTGTTGTATATGTTCCATGGCCTCATGAATCCGACCCTGTTTACACAGGCAAAGGAGAGCTTTCTTGTGCAGACCACATTCATTGTAGATGAGCTGAGCTAAAGCCAAACAGCTGGGCTTCTGGTATGTGTTCTGCTCCCCATAAGCAAAAATAATATCCCCAGCCTTCTCAGAAAATGTCAGCCTGAAGCAAGCAGATCGTCAAGGCACATGTCAGGGAACTCCTGATGAATGGCTGAGACTGAAATACCTGAATATTCAGAACTCTAAGAATGGATTATAAATAACCTATAAGAATTGTAAGTCGCCGGGCGTTGGTGGCGCACGCCTTTAATCCCAGCACTCGGGAGGCAGAGGCAGGCGGATCTCTGTGAGTTCGAGGCCAGCCTGGTCTACCAAGTGAGCTCCAGGAAAAGGCGCAAAGCTACACAGAGAAACCCTGTCTCGAAAAAACCAAAAAAAAAAAAAAAAAGAATTGTAAGTCAATAAGTAATTGATAATGAGGTAGAAATTAAACACATTTGAGATTGGCAAAACCAAAAACAATCAAAACTTACTCCTTTGTTAAAGTCTACAAGCAAGACTGAAACTCCCCTGCAAAGACTGACAGAATTAAAATTGCCAGGTAGGTAAATTCTGCATGCAACTCAGGGGAGATCTCAGTGCTCTCATAGGTTACCTAAAGTCTGTCTAGATTCTGCAGAACATATGAATTTATTAGACATTAGACAGTGGGAACAATTTTGGCTCATAATTAGATTTGCAAGCATTTGCACTAAAAGGAAAACTCCATTTCCCCATCATATCCTGTTTTCCTGAAGTCCTCATGTGCTCCATCCACCCCAACATTCAGCTCTAAATGTGTCAGCACCTGTTTGTTTTAATGTTATAGATAATAAGAAGAAAAGTGGGGAGGGATACACTCTCCATTAGGAGAAACTGAGGAAGCAGTTCTTTTCAAACAGTTCAACTAAACCACTTCATTCACTACAGTATTTAAATGTGCCTGCTTATATACAACTGCAGTGAGCCAACCATCTGTACTATCTCAGTAACAGTACTTGGTTCTCAGCATAAGCCAAAAGAACATTTGGGCATGGCCAGAAAAATCACTTCTAATTAGTGCTTATATGGAAATTTTGCTTTAGTTATATTTTTAATTAATGGATGTAAAATGGCAGGGCTTACATAATACTGGTGGTGTTTGTATACTTCTAACAAAATGAAAGTAACATTAAATGAAATCCTGATACCTCTACAAAATGTCTCATAATTGAACATGCTGTAAATAAGGAATCTGTTTTTATTGGGGCAGAGAGTGGATGGGTAGTTCAAGAACCAGAGTCTTAATTTTTCTTTATAAACCAACCAAGTTGAAAGTTATGAAAGGCCGGGCCCATCCCTCAAGGTAGAGCAGCTCCAAGCATGCTTTGTCCTCAGTGCAGCTAAGGCTTTGCTGCGTCCTTCCCTGCGTGGCTGCACTCAGCTTTACAAGAAAGCCCAGAGTCTCACACCCATCCCCACGCTGTCTCAGGCTCTGGTTCTACATAGACAAGTGACACACACCAGCACAAATCTACCAGTCTTCAAGAACCGTCACCTGCTGGCTTAAGTGTTCTTCAAAACTTCTCAGTGTAGCCATAGCCTTTGTAGAATATTATTTTAAGATGTGTTACAATTGTTTATGCTGTGGAAAATTTGTTTAATGACGCAAAGCTGTGTTGCATTCTTTTATGTTGCATATGTTTAACTCTGTGAAGTTGTGTTACTTTGCCTGTCTAAAACACCTGATGGTCTAATAAAGAGCTGAGCTGCCAACAGCGATGCAGGAGAAAGAATAGGCAGGGCTGGCAGGCAGAGAGAATAAATAGAAGGAGAAATCTGGGAGGAAAAGAAGAAAGAGCAAGAGAACAAGGAGAGGCGGATTCTAGGTGCCAGCCACACAGCCACCCACCCAGCCACACAGCCAGCCATGGACTAAGAGTGAAAGTAAGATATACAGAAGTAAGAAAAGGAAAACGCCCAGAGGCAAAAGGTGGATGGGATCATTTAAAGTTAAGAAAAGCTGGCAAGCAAGAAACAAGACATTTATAAGAAAGAATAAGCCTCCATGTGTGATTTATTTGGGAGCTGGGTGGTGCCCCCCCTAAAAAAGCCAAAAGAGTTTAAGAGTAAATAAACAATCTGTGGTGATATTTTATTTGTGCTGAAATGTGGTGATATTCTATTTGTATATTAATAAATAAAGTTTACCTGGAGATCAGAAGAAACAGCAAGCCATTTTAAGTAAACACAAAAGTCAGGCAGTGGTAGCACACACCCTTAATCCTGTCACTTAGCAGGCAGGGTCTCTGTGTGTTCAAGGCCACACTAGGGAACAGAGCCAAGCGTGGTGACACACGCATTTAATCCCAGTACCGTAGAGACCTGGAGGCCTGTACAGACAGGCAGTGACAAGGAAGTGAGGTAGCTGGGCTAAGATTGCGAATGAGAGGGCAGAACAGCAAGGCAATAAAAGCCTGGGTAGACAGGAAGTTGTGGCATTTGGAAGCTGCGGTGTGGTGAGATAAGGATGGTTGGTGGCTTTCCTACTTCCCTGATCTCTAAGGCTTTCACCCCTATATTTGGTTCCATGTTTTTTATTTAGTAAGACCATTTAGAAATTCATCTACAACAATCAACAACACATGGCTGATGTTATTCCTCAATATGTACTGTCTCCTAGGTTATAATACATGTGTCCATAGCCTGTCTAAAATCAGATTCCTTGCCTTTTCCCTCCCAAGAAGTTTGCTACTGACTAATCCTTCTGTGTCCATGTCACTCAACTTCCATCTACTGTTAAACTGACATGTTTTATCTTGTGAACTTCACTGAAGTGACTTTGAGTCTGAGCTCTTTGTGACTGGGCCTTCATAGGCACTTTCTAATTAATTTCAAAAGAGAACTGAAGTAAATCCTAAAACACAGTGTTTATACCAAACCACTACCTGGATGTAGTGTGACAAGCCTATAATCCCAACAGGTAGGAGACTGAGGCAGAGGCTAGACCTGGAGGCCAGTCTGGGCTATACTGGGAAACTCTTCTAAGTCAGAGAAAAACAACCATATTAATTATATGTTAAAATTAAGTTTGCAGCTTCAAATTGCTTACTTTTCCTGGGTGACCCAGTGGGTAACTAAATCAAGCCGTTTTTCAGACAGTCCACATTTGATTCCCTCCAGGGTTAGGTCAGCATTAATAGGACGTTTGAAAGCGTGACTCGTACTAAATATAGCCTCAAAAAACAAGAGTAATGGGAGAGGCTTTCCTCTAATTTTTCCAATAGCTACAAAAAGAAAAAAAGAATGAGAAGTTTGAGTCAAATATATTAAGAATTAGTTTGCCTTTTCTTATTTCATATTACTACTTTAATTTCTGTACAGTTTCTAACCCTTTAACAATGGATACAGAATACTTTTTTTCTTTTCTTTTTTTTTTTTTTTTTTTCTTGGTTTTTCAAGACAGGTTTTCTCTGTGTAGCTTTGGAGTCTGTCCTGGAACTCACTTTGTAGACCAGGCTGGCCTTGAACTCACAGAGATCCGCCTGCCTCTGCCTCCCAAGTGCTGGGATTAAAGGCATGCGTCACCACCGCCAGGCTACTGAATACATTTTATAACAGTATCATTATGTATTGCTATGTGCCACTATAGATCACTATATGTCATCACAATGTAGGCTACATGAGGATGCAGGCGGAGACATCAGTGATTTGTCTGCAAGTCAAAGGATGCCAAAGTTGCTGAGAGCCACCAGAAGCTCAAATATTTCCCAGTTCATAGAAGGCAAGCTGTAATCTAGACAACTATCCATGGCTGGAGAGGTCATAGACCTTAGAAGAGACCCTACTATAGCTATTTTCATAAACCAATAGAACTTCTAACTGTATTCTAATACTTATCCATACATATAAGTGCAGCTCTCACCCTCATCAAAGAAACTTCATTTTGCAGCAGATGGAGATTATTACAGAGATCCACAACTGGTCAAAATGCAGAGAAAAGGAGACTAAGGTGCCTAACCCCAAATGATACATCTACAACAGAACCCCAAAGGCTTAGGAAATCATAGAAGAGGGTACAGGAAGATTATAAGAGCCAAGGCCAGGACTCCTTCGGCTGATACTGTCTTCTAGACATTACAGGGAAGCTGCACCCATAGAATCTCAACAATATGATGGTTGACTAAAAAAAAAAAAAAAAAAAAAAAAAAAACACCTGTATAAGTTGAGCATTGGTAGTGCAAACCTTTAATCCCAGCCCTTGGGAGGCAGAGGCAGGCAGATCTCCATGAGTTCAAGGACAGCCTGGTCTACAGAGTGAGTTCCAGGATGGCCAAGGATACACTGAGAAGCCCTGTCTTGAAAAACAAAACAAAACAAGAAGAGGCCATGAATTTGAGAGGAAGAGAGGGATGTGAGAGGAACAGGAAACAGGAGAGTGTGGAGTGGAAATGATACACAGCATTCATGTATGAAAAACATTAAATTAAGAAGCCAACTGAAGCAATACTTTCTGAATTAATAAGATAGAAGTCTCTAGTAAAGACAGACTCTAAAGAGCAAAGACTAAGCAGTCAACAATTAACACAGCCACACTGAGGCAGATATTACCACAATCCTTGAGCAAGACCTCCCCGCCCTTACAGTGGCACATCCTAAGACTCAGAAGAAGGGAAGTACAAGAGTAAAGAAATGAACTCAGGTCCTCAGCCCGGGGGGCAAAGCACCCTCACCTGCGGAGCACTTTATCAGTTTCATTGTGTTTTCTCGGTGTCTTAGTGAAAATTGACTGACCATTATGTTTGGGATTATCTGTGGCCTCTCTGTTCTATTTCACCGGCCTCTGTGTCTGGTTTTTCAAGGGATTTTGCAGTATTAGGAATTGAACCAGTGCCTCCCACATGCTAAGTAAGCACTCTACCACAGAGCTACACCTCCAACCCTTTTAAATTTTATTTTGAGACAAGGGTCATACTAAGTTGCCAAGGCTAGCCTTGAACCTGTGATTTTCTTGCCTCTGCCTCCTCAGTAGCTAAATTACAGGCATGTGCCATCACAACCAGCACTTATCTGTTTTTATTCTAGTGGGATACTGTTTATTACTGTAGCTTCATAATATAATTTTGAATTAGGATGTGCTACATCGCCAACGTTTTCTTCTCTCAGTATTGATGTGGGTACTTGAGGCTTTATGCTCCTGTACAAATTTTAAGATTCTTTTTAAATTTCATGAAAAAGCTATTGGGTTATAGATATATATTGAATCTCTATATTGCTTTTATTCTTTTTTTGTTTTGTTTTGTTTTGTTTTTTGTTTTTCAAGACAGAGTTTCTCTGTGCCTTTCCTGGAACTCGCTCTGTAGACCAGGGTGGCCTTGAACTCACAGAGATCTGCCTGCCTCTGCCTACCGAGTGCTGGGATTAAAGGCGTGTGCCACCACCACCTGGCCTTGCTTTTATTCTTGGTGTCTCAAAAATATTTAATCTTTCAGTCCACAAGCAGAAGGTATCTTTCCATTTATTTGTGTTTTCCTCAATTATTTAGAAACCAAATTTGGGATTTAGAAGGCAAAATCCCATGAAGGGCTCCAGGTTTTAAGGGTTTCTGGTGGCCTGGGATGAATTCCCTTCCCCTCATTTTGGGTTGGTCAGCACAGACAAATAAGAGTGGGCTGACTGCTGGCAGCCCATGTCCAGGGCCTGCCTGGACATGTCCTAGAGGCAGGTCAGCTGGAAGGGGACATGGGGGGTTACTTCTGGAAATATTCTACTTGTTTATTTATGGCCTCCTTCCCCACATGTCTGCTTGTCACGGTGCTATTAGAGTTCCATATTTCCTGATAGTGAGGCCCTGCACCCCAAATAATAATAATAATTGCTATTATTAATTATAAATTAAATATAATATAATAATGCCTACTGCATGCTCTATTTATAGAAAAAACTTATCTATGGTTACTGAAAGCAAATTAGTGGTTGCATGGAGTCTGGGACTGTGGACAGTAGTTGGTATGAGGAATGGGAAGACTGTCAATGGACATGAGGGACCTTTGTGGTGATGATGTCATGGGTATTCCCATACGACAATTCCACAGGCAAGTACATATGTCAGTCTTAGCATATTATGTACTTTAGGGGCTGGAGAGATGGCTCAGAGATTAAGAACACTGGCTGCCCTTCCAGAGGTCCTCAGTTCAATTCCCAGCAATCACATGGTGGCTCACAACCATCTGTAATGAGATCTGGTGCCTTCTTCTGGTGTGCAGGCATACATGCAGGCAGAACATTGTATACATACTTAAAAAAAAATTACGTACTTTATATGTAGAATTTGGGCTGGGGTGTATCTCAGTGGTAGAGTACTTGCCTAGCATGTATGAAACCTTTTGTTTTATACTTAGTATCATATGCCAAAAATGTATGATTTATTTTATGTATGTCAATTTACCACACCAAAAAAGCTTATTTAAAAGGATATGGAGTGCCAGGCAGTGGTAGCGCATGCCTTTAATCCCAGCACTCTGGAGGCAGAGGCAGGCAGATCTCTGTGAGTTGGAGGGCAGCCTGGGCTGCAGAATGAGTTCCAGGACAGGCACCAAGGCTACACAGAGAAACCCTTTCTCAAAAAAAACCAAAATAAATAAATAAATAAATAAAAAAATATAATAATAGATAATAAAAATAAAAGGATATGGAGCAAATTTGACAAAAATTAATATTATAAAATCTTGACGATGAGTATATTAATACTATGTTTCCTCATGCTTTTCTGTATATGAAATATTTCATAATTTAATTTAGAAAATTGAATTAAACTCCTAGTATTACAGCTAAGGAAACAGTAAATAATAAAGTTAGGGTAATGAAGGACTAGCCTCTCAGTAATATTATTTTCATTCTATTAAGAAAAAGTAAAGTATAATTTGCATATGTATTTCAGAAAAGCTTGCTTACCCTTAAATTTATTCATTGTACCAATATTTTGAAGAATTCTTCTTGGACTGTTTGCTGCAAAACAAGCTGCCTTCTCATATTCACCAAGAGAGATTAATTCATTGAACCTACATTGAAGACACATTTCAATGATACACAAAAATCAAATATTAGAAATTAAGTACAATGGTATAGTGGGAAACAAAAGTAATCCTGTAAGTTATGACTAGATTTATCCATTCAGTTCTCTAGAGTTCTAGGGTTTGTTTTGACCTGTTTGTCTAGAGTTAAATTCTCACCTTCTGAGTAACTTTGAACCTGACCCTGAACTTTGTCCCCACAGGTCCTATGTAGAAAACAGGAAGGAAGAACAGAAGTCAATTTATACTGAGTTGGGCTTCTTTTCCTCACAGATCACCAGGAAAGAGCTATCCGCTTAGAGTTGAGGAAATAATGGAACACAGATGCAGCGCAGAGGGAGTAGCAAGAGGAGTTCAGAAGCAGACACTGCTCTGTCGTATCAAACTCCCCATGACCGCAGCAGAGATCACAGCTCATGAAGCCTTCACTCTTCCTCCTCCACACAGCAAAAGTCCCAACTAGCCATTAGGAAAAGAGGAGTCACACAGCGTGACGAAGGGTTGAACAAAGTGGGAACACCAAAGTAACAGGAAGCAAAATGTTTAAGACTGTGGACCTTGGACGTGGAGCACACCTTTAATCCCAGCACTCGGGAGGCAGAAGCAGGCGCATCTCTGTGAGCTGGAGGCCAGCAAGGTCTACAGAGTGAGATTTAGGACAGCAAGGACTACACAGAGAAACCCTGTCTCAAAAACAACAATAAACAAACAAAGAAACAAACAAAAAGACTCTGATCCTTAGCAAATGTTTTCCTCTCGTATGAAAACGTGGAGTAGTGCTATGAAAACTCCATAGTAGCTGGAGTCGGCTGGAGAAATGGCTTAGTCTGTGAACTGTTAGCCACCCAGCACCCACCAACACACTTCTCATCCCTACGCTGACAAGGCAGAGGACCCCTCAGTGTTCAGTGAAGCTTGGTGACCCATGTAAAGGGATGGAAAGACCTGATTCCACAAAGTTTTCCAGGAACCTCCCCATGAGTGCAGTGGTATGTGCATGTGTACACCCACATTAATAATATAAATAAGTAAATAAATTAGATGAAGAAGCATTTGAAGAATGACACTCAACACTGACTTCTGGCTTCTACACTCATGTGCCCTCTCTCACCTGTGCATGCACATACAAACAAATGCACACAAAAAATTAAAAATTATATTAAATTTGGGCTGGAGAGATGGTTCAGTGGTTAAAAACACATACTACTCTTGCAGAAGACCTGTTTGATTCCCTGCATCGACACTGGGTGGCTCCTAACCATTTGTGACTCCAAATCTAGGGGATCTGACTCCTCTGGCATCTGTGGGCACTGAAATTCATGTGCAAACTCATGTATGTAGACATACTTAAAAATAATAAATATTTCAAAAATGATATTTAAAAAATCCTAGTAGACTCAGAGAAATATAGAGTATAAGAATATAACGGAGTCTTTGAATTGTCTTTACCCATAACAACAAACAAATCAGCAAGTGAAAACTGGATGTTACATATGCCGATGACATTACTCTGACAGCTTGTAAATTAACCGTAGAATACTTTACATCTATCTCAGATAATACATACAGAGCATGCATTAGCTCACTGCTCGCTGCTCTTGGCTGTGGACATAGTACTCCAGCTGCGTCAGGTCCCCAGCCCCTGACCTCCCTACAATGATGGTCTGTAACCTGGAATTATGCAAGAGATTTCTAACCACCTACTAGTGCAAGGACCATACAATGGCTCAGCGAGTTCAGGAGCTTTCCACTATGCCTGACAACCTGAGTTCCATTCCCAGGACCCACATGGTAGAAAATACAAACACCCCTACAAGTTGTCCTCTGACTGCTATGCCCCCTACCTACCCACACAAAATAGTAAATAAAGTGTAATTAAAAATAAAATAATATATAGTAACAAGTAACTTAATATATCATAGAATAAAAATATTACAAAAAGATTACACTAGCTATAGCAATCTAAAATTATATGATAAATTCATAGGTTTTCATAAAAATCTATGAAAAAAAAGAAAATTCTAACTTTTCTAAGTCAACTGGAACAGATTTTTTTTTCCAGTTTCCCCTCCCTCCTCTCTCATTCCCTCCCCCACCTCCTGTCTACCACTCCCCACCCACCCCCATCCACTCCTCCTCCAGGAACAGAATTTTTAAATTACAAAAGACAAACCTGCCAGCCAGCATTCAGGAGGTGGGCAGGAGGATCAGTAGTTCAAGGTTGTCCTGCACTACACAGTGAGGCTTTTGGGTTGCGAGATATAATCTCAAAACAAACAAACAAAAGTAAAAGCAACAACAAAAACCCACCCAAAACAAATAAACCCAAACTACAAATGATGATGTGAAGGCAATACAGACCCCATCTTAGGGAAGGGCCACCATCTCAGACCACCTGCTGTACTCAGTTCCAGGAAGGACCTCAGGAATGTGCCATGACAATTTGAACAGACACAGGGCAGTATGCTTCTGCAGACATTCTGTCTGTGGTTTATGGCCCTTGAAGGTATCCAGATAATCCTGCTCAGCAAGTTATGGTTTTGTGCCCAAAGTCTAGACCAATAGTTTCAAAAAAATCACCTTGCCCCATATCCCTTCTACCCAATCCCAAATGCCAAAGCATGTAATTCACAACTTGCGAGTTTTCCCTATAAAAACTCTTTTGGGCCCGCAGCCACTGCCACATTTCCCTCCATCTGCCATGTGGTGGTCCAGGTTGAACCTGAACAAAAGGACCCTTATGTGCTTGCATCGGAAACCAGCTCCTTGGTGGTCTCTGGGGGTTTCCTGAAACGGGTACAACAATACTTGCCTTTCAATGTAGTAAAGCATAATTATAGCTTCTTTTGTCTTGCTTGGGTCATCTTCAAATAGTTCATCAACAATGATTTCATCACCTAAATATTGAAAGGACAAGTTGTAATGATATGTAAGGCTGTTTAGCAATAGGAAATACTAAACATGTTTAGAGCCAACAACTTACTACTTTGGTTTCAAAAGGGGTTACTTCCCTCCCTCCCTGGCCTCATTCTGAGGATTAAGACTCAGGTTTTTTTTTTTTTTTCCCCCTCTATCATTTTTTAAATATAAAATTTAAAAATTTTATTTATATTTCATATACATTGGTGTTTTGCCTGCATGTCTATGTGAGGGTGTCAGATCCCCTGGAACTGGAGTCAGAGTTGTGAGCTGCCATGTGGGTGCTGGGAATTGAACCCTGGTCCTGTGGGACCCACTGAGACCTCTCCAGCCCTAGGTCTTCTCTCTTTGCCTTACCAAGTCTACTCTTTCAGCAATCATCTGTCAGGTGCTGAAGGAAGAAACCCATGGGGTAAGAGAGAGCTAGAGGAAGTAAGTGTATTTTTAAAACTCAGCCTAGAAAACCCTTTAGCTCTGGAGGAAGTGACAGACGAACTACCGAAGATTGCATTGGTTTTCTGAATTTTGTCCAAGATGTCTTCAAATGGGATTCTCAAGTCATCCTTCATCCATGCAGTAAGTGTGTGTGAAATGACCTGCAGTCTTTGATGGCTGTAAAAGAAGAGCATCAACAATGCCCTGAGCGAGGCTTACACAGCAGGGTTGGGAGTAAAGGTAAGCAACTGACGTTCATACCGAAACTGCAGGTCTTTGTTCAGACTCTCAGCTATATCTCGGCGTTTTAGTAACACAACCATTTCTTCATCCAGGTCAGCCTTCTTTTGTGCTGGTACATACTCTGTTGACATAGCTTGCTTACGTTTTACATATTTGTCTTCAAGATGCCGCTTATATTTATTGAGAGCATCCAAATTGACAGATTCTTGAAGAGTCATCCCTATAGGAAAAACAAACAACTGAGTCTCATGTAGGATGGTTTACTGCATTATAAAATAACTCAGAAACGGTAACAGGAACTTGTAGCTTCCTGAACATAAATACAATTTTCACAAAATTGTTATGCTAATAGTTTGTTGTTGTTTTTTTAATCTATTTGTTTATTGTGGTGCTGAGAACTGACCTTATGCAAATTAGGCAAATTCTCAAAACCCCAGCTGAGTTTTATTCAGCATCAAGGATAGTTCAGTAAAGATTGATTGTTCCAAGAACTTACTTGCATCTAAGTAACTAAGCATCTAATGACTGAGCTAAGATTAGGCCAACGGGTTTCTCTCAAACCACATCTTCTACTATTCTCCAAGAGCTAACCCTGGAATAACAGTTTATTTTTTTCCAACACAAAACTGAGATGTTTCCAAATTTTGAGATGTCTCTTACTCTTGAAATGCCCCTTCTGTTCATTACACCTCTCTCTCTCTCTCTCTCTCTCTCTCTCTCTCTCTCTCTCTCTCACACACACACACACACACACACTCAAATGCCTTCCTTTCTCATCTGGCCAATTACTGATTTAGGACCTACATCCAGAGCCAGGTGTAGCAGTACACAGGAGAAGGCAGAGGAAGGTGGATCTCTGTGAGTTCAAGGTCATCCTGGTCTACAAAGTGAGTTACAGGACAGCTAGGCTACATAGAGAGAAGCTATCTTTTAAATAAATAAATAATAAAAAGACATATACCCAGGGCCGGAGAGGTGGTTCATTGGTGAAGAGTGCTGGCTCTTCTACTAGAAGACTGGGTTCAATTTCCAGCACCTGCAGGGTGGTTCACAACCTTCTGTAACTTCAGTTCTAGGGGATCAGATGCCCCTTCTGACCTCCACAGACACCGGGCATGCATGTAGTGCACAGACACACATGCAAACAAAACACTCATACACATAAAATAAGAAATAAAAACTATGGCTGGAGAAATGGCTCAGTGGTTAAGGACACTGGCTGTGACAGGAATTCCAACCACGCCCCCCTTAGTCATCTCCGCCTAGTCATTTCCGGGTCACGTCCTGCGGGACCCATGCCCCATGGTTATGCGGTCATGTAGCTGCGTGGACGTGACCACATGATCTCTGCGCATGGACCTGTGTGCGCAGGTGCGTCCTGGCCTTTATAAGGTGGCACCGTGTCCCTGTCTCTTTTCTCACACGTGTCCTTCCACAGGCCTGATCACATCTGCCCCTTTGTCTTGATAAAACTTTTGTTAGTGGATTCTGTCGTGTGTTGTGACTTTTCCTTTGGGGCAAGAGCACCACAAAAAAACAAAAAAACAAAAAAACAAAAAAAAATCAGGCTGCTCTTCTAGAGGACCCAGGTTCAATTCCCAGCACCTACATGGTAGCTCACAACCACCTGTAACTCTAGTTTCTGGAGATCCAGGGCCTTCTTTTGGCCTCTGCAGGCACCAGGCATTGCACATGGTGCACAAATACATATTTAGGCAAACACTTAAACTCATAAACTAAATTTTTAAAAATAATAATAAAAACTAAAACATTTTGAAAAAAGAGACACACATTCAAATTCAGCTCCCCCGGAATCTCTCCATCCTCAGGATTAACCCTTTTTGTCTTTAAGCATTCTCTGCCCTGAATCTTCCTGGCAGTCAGCCAATGTGCTGTCAATTTATATTTATTATTTGGAGTTTGCTAGTCACAATTTTGCATTTGAAAGTAACTATAATCCCTACTATTACCAAGTGCAAGAGGATTTGACAACTTAGTTTGAAATTTTGTAGTATAGAATAGTTCCTTACCTCAAAATACAGCTTCTTCAATTTAGGCCAAATCTATCTTCCTGAAGCTTCTACCTACTGGTTCTACCTCTGGATAAACACTAAGCAAAACCCCTTTAAGATCTGAAGTTACTGACCTCAGATTACTATCCTCAGTCTTGTAAGTCACAGTCTATTCATCATACTAATCTCTCTGAGTCCTGGATGAAGCCAGGACTACTCTATGTTGCACCCAAAAGTCTGATGTCCCCAAAGACCACCAAGAGACCGATTAGAATGCAAAAGCAAAGAGTCTTTGAGAGTTTAAACCCGGGCCCCCCATCCACTTAGTGGTGGAGTGAGAGGGACCCCAAGCAGGAACAGGACAGGATTTTTATAGTGGTTAGGGTCGGGAGTCTAGGGGAATTCCAACTCTGTATAGTCACAAGCTCAGGATTGGTGCTTACTTCAGGTTAGAGACACTTGGTTTGAACTGATTGGAGCATTGCAGCTGCAAGGAAATTGCCATCTCCTCTAGCAGTTCATGTCATTGCATCTGTATCACCAGCAGACCCATTTCCTCTGACAGTTAGACATCCCACTTTATCTGCAGGAAACTCATTCCCTCTGACAGCTATGGTATACAATCTACAATAGCAGAAAACATCCCACAGGACGTATCTGGTGCTTTGTTTATTATGCCAGTTATGCTATATCATATCCTTTAGGTTATGGCAGGAAATGTCTGGAACTTGTTTTCATGCAGTTCCTAATTGTCTGGGTCTGGGGGCAGAAGGGCAGCACATCCTCTGGTGGGTTTTTAGAATAATTTGTCCAAGGGCCTGCTGCCCCGTCTGACCCTTCTGTAAGATGGCTGCAACTTTGTTATCCTCTCACTCTATATTAAAGTCATGAAAACATGAAACCAGTGAATGCTAACATCACCATGAATAACATTCAGCAAACTAAATACACTACAATTTTTAATATACCAGTGGCTCTCAAATTTTAGAGTGTATCAGAATAACCAGAACTTCAGACATCACCCAACAGACTCCTTCACCAAGTTTCTGACATAGTAAGTCTGAGATGAGATCTAATGGTGTGTGTGTGTGTGTGTGTATGTATGTGCAGAAGGTATACATACACGTGTGTGTAAATACATGGTTTATATGAGGTGTCTTCCTCAAGTTCCAGGGACCCACTTGTTTCTGCCTGTCTCTCTGCCCACCCCAGCAATGGATTAGAGTGGACACTGGCTTTTACCTGGGGAGAGGGGTCTGAATGCCAAGTTTGCACACAGGCACTTTACTAATCTCACCAAGTCCAAGAATTTCTACTTTTAATAATTCTCAAGTGATGCTGACATTGACGAGCAGGCCTCTGACTGTGAGCTGGCCAGATTGCAGTCGGGACATCTTTCAGAGTTGCTTCCAGTTTGCTCTTTCTTGAGTATCTACTGGACCCTGTCTAATGTTGCTTATACAACACACAATCAAAGATACTCACATACTAGCACATTGTACTAATTTTTTTGTAAAAAAATTTTTATGTTTGTGTAAGAGGCAGCCAATTGGACATACTGGGGATTTCTCAGAAACAGGATTTTGTTTGTTTGTTTGTATTTATTTATTTTTTTCGAGACAGGGTTTCTCTGTGTAGCTTTGGTGTCTGTCCTGGAACTCGCTCTGTAGACCAGGCTGGCCTTGAACTCACAGAGATCCGCCTGCCTCTGCCTCCCGAGTGTCAGGATTAAAGGTGTGCGCCACCACTGCCTGGCTCTGAAATGGGATTTTAAATGAGACTTTGCACCTGGGATTGGTCTCCAGAGCTGCCTGGTAGAAGAACAGAGCTTCACTTCTTTCTTGTCATACTCTGCTCTCAGCTGTTTCATCTCATCTATTTGCAACTGAATCACTGTGGAATTATTTTCAATAATTCTCACTCTGAAAAAAAGAAAACAGAAATGCTTTTGTATGCTTGCCACACCAATTTAATTCCTGAATCATAATAGTTAGAGTAAAACAGACTAGATTGTTGCTTTATTTGGCTAATTGCAATTTGAGCCATTGTGAACCAGATGTTTAGAAAGGAGTGCCTACAGAGAGCTGACACAAACAGGGACACTTTCCACTCAGTGCCAACGAAAGCAAGCACTGTTACTGCAGATTAACAAACATTAGCTATAATCTGACCACAAAACAACACCTACTCCCTTTAGTAACTGAAAAAGCATTTTTAGTTTTCCTTCTTCTTTTCTTTTGAAAGGGTCTCATTATGTAGCTAAATTTGGCTTTGAATTTGTGATCCTGATCCTTCAGTGCTGGATTACAGGTGTGAACCATCCCACTAAGCTTAAAGAAAAAGCTTTAAACGAACAAACAAACAAACAAAAAAAAAAAAAAAAAGAAAGAAAGAAAGAAAAAAAAGAAAAAGAAAACTTATTTTGTTGGGGGCTATTGTTACAATTATTACAAATTTTGTGACTTAAAGTAACATCTTCTCATCATTCTGGTGGCCAGAAGTCCAAAAATAGTATCTTTTTTTTTTCTTTTTGTTTTTTGAGACAGGGTTTCTCTATGTAGCTTTGTGCCTTTCCTGGAACTCATTTGGTAGACCAGGCTGGCCTCGAACTCACAGAGATCCGCCTGGCTCTGCCTCCCGAGTGCTGGGACTAAAGGAATGGTATCTATTTTTAAGGAACATCTTATTCTATGGCGGGTCACTTGTTGTTGGGGATCACCAGATGAAGTGCTGTAGTTCTGATGGGAACCCTGAACCTCTACTGTCAAACTGTCCATGCATGAAATGACTTCACTCCTTTCATGATACCACAGCGCACCTTCTCTATACTAGGGGATCATGAAATCAAGCAAAATTAATAGTTTTACTTAAAATACATATAATACAATTGGTAGAAGGGAATATAAATCTATAGCTTTAAAAACTGCTGTGGGCTGCAGGAATATATCATAAAAACTCAGCTGGTTATGGCAAAGTCACTACCTGGAGGGATCAGGGAATTCCTCCAGAGGAAGCCAAATCCCAAGGAGCTTTTGGTGTTACTTGGCTTGTTATATATCAGCTGTCTTCTGTTATGAAAATCATGTGTGCCTTCACAGCTTTGCCAATTGACTTTGCCCTAAGAAGGGCTAACAGTGTGGACTGATCACTCTCTGGACATACACATTCCAGGTATTTGGAGAACAGCCTCAGGAAAGGCTTTCTCTAGAATCAGATATCTCCCTTGGCCACTTTCAAGGACTAGCAGTAATAACAGTCCACATGAAAGTCTCCTGATTTAAGATAAATTCCACAAGGAGACACCGCCTAGGTCATTTTACACAATTTAGCTCGGACCCTCCTTTCTTATAGCCTTACTAACTTTATAGGCCTCTAACTCCTTATCTAACTACTTCTAGGAATATTTAGATAACTTTCTGTGCTGACAGCTATGCTCAGCCAGAACCCCAGTTCAAGCCTCCCTGTAATTATCATCATTGGCAGCATCCGGCCAGGTCCATCCCCAGATGGAGGGAAGTACCTTATCAGAGATACCTCTTTACTCTCTAAGAACAGACTTAAGCATCCAGGCTACCTGTTTGAGAAGGCCTGGCGGATGTGCCAATTAAGCTTTACTTCCTCCTTTCCCAAACCTTACCTCTAGTTCCAGATCTCCCTTTAACTATCACCAGAGGTATCTAGCTGTACACAGGTTGCCTAGCGACTGAGAACACTTTCCCCCACCCTGCAGAAAAATGGCAGATAGCTTGGACAGATAGGAGCCACAGGAAAAAAGAAGACAGTTTTATTTTCTCCCTTTGACCTAGCAACTTATAGATTCTTAACACTTTCTACCAATCACGTTTAAGATTATAGTTGAGCACATAAGAGCCCTCTTCTTAGATATTACCTGAATTTAGCCTTTAGTTAATTCATTTCCCCATTGGTCACTTCCCTTTGGGGTTGCAAATGATAATTAACAGTTATTACCTCTCTATGTGATTCTTATCACCCCTCCATTTGACCCTGGAAGCCTGGCTTTGCACTGCTAAGGGAATACTGCTTGTAAGTGTATAGATACCAGGACTTCCAGGGCATGTGGAGGACAGAGAAGAGAAAAGAGAATGGAAGAACTAGATGGATAAGAACTTGAGAGGAACAAACTGAGATGGGGAAGAACTAGATTGAAGGGCTAGAAGAGAGTACATGTGGATGAGAGGGAAGATGAAGAAGAGTCAGATGGGGAAGTACTAGCTGGGTAAGAACAAGGTGAAAAGGACTTAGATGAGGCAGAGTTAAGATGAGAGAATTAAGATAGAACTTAGAGGGAGCAATAGATAAACAGAGAGAAATCAGGCAAGAAAGGAGCTAGGCACGAGAACAGAACTGAAGCTGTGTATATGTGGATGTTATGCCAGAGGAATTAAAGCAAGTGGACTATAGAGCTCGGTGTGCTGAGATTCTATTTCCTGAAAATAGTCCTTGCTGTTAGTAGTTCTCTCTCCTGAGCCCCTGGGATGTATAATATTAAGGCTGCTCCCACTAATATTATACAAGAAAAAAATTTAATTAAAGGTATATAAATTTATAAGGTTATAGCACTTGAAGGCTGAGGGTCTTGAGCAAGACCAGCCTGGTGAATTCATGGCTAGCTTAGGCTAAATAGTGATACCATGTCTCAAAATAATAAAATAAACCAAACAGTAAAACTAAAGACCGACCGATTCTTATCATCAAGTAGCAGGACACCTTTCTGGCTAGTGACTGACATACTCACTTTGCTTCAAGTTGAAAGGCTCTTCTCTGGTGGTATACCAACGCTGTGGGCTCTGCTGCCAAAACTTTAAGTTTTCCATGAAGATAATAAGCAGTTCTTCGGCCTTTCTTTATTGTCTCAATAAAGGCATCATATTCTTTTTTGATTGAAGTGAGAATGGACTTGTATGCACTGACATAGTCTATTACCTGAAATATGATTTTTCTGTCTGTGGTACTGATTTTTTTAACAGAAGACACTGTGATCAAAAGCCTTTTAAGCATGTTATTTTTAGGTGAGTCAAGATTATTAGTCAGAAATATAAACATCTTACAGCAAACTCAACATGAGTAGGCACTAAAAACAATAACCACCAAATGCACGCTCTCTGTGGGTCACTATGTAGATATTGTGATCCTAACTACGAGAAAGGCTTTCTTATACTTGGTATGAATTCATACATGAGACATGGGCTAATACAGTACTAGGTCTACATTTTCAACTGTAGATCTTTTAATTATGTACTTTTACTTCATTAAAATTGCCTCTTGACTTCATTTACATATTATCTTTTGTACTACATTAATTATGTGTATGTATGTGTCTGTGTTCAGGAGTGTGCATGTGAGTGCAGGTACCTGCAGGAACCAGAAGCTTCAGATCCCCTGGAGCTAGAGTTACAGGTGGTTCTGAACTACCTGATGTAGGAGCTGAGAACCAAACTCAGGTCCTCTGGAAAAGTAGGGTGTGCTCCTGACCACTGAGCAATCTCTCAAGTCACCACTGAGATATTGCAATCTGAACTCATTTACCTCCTCTAGGAAAATCAGGTCAGAGTTCCTAATTGCATCTTTATTCGCAACATGTCAAAAACAGCTGTGAAAACAATTCTCATCACTACATATTCATGGTTTCCAATAATATTTAAGCAAAACATCTGTCAGAAAGGATAATAGAGGAAAAGAACCGTAGAAAGGTTAACAAGGAAACTAAGGACAGGTCTCGATGTGAGGGGCTGACTCCTCAGCACACACCTCTTTATTAGGGCTTTTCCCCCCTTAATCTTGTATATGCATCACTCACACAAAAATAAGTTGTCAAAAATTTTAAACAGGTAAAGAAACAAACAGAAAAATTTTAATTTATGTTTTCCAAATAGTGATGATATATAGGGAATAAGGTAATCAATCCAAAATTTTCTCTGAAATCTGAAATTATGCTTGTTTATCTGCATTTCTTGGGTGTGTTATCCTCCATGAGTTTTCTTTAGCTAAACAGTATCTAAAGAAAGTTATCCAGGAAGACATCCATTTTACCACCTGTGGACTAGAGAAGTCATTAATCTGTAGCAAGTACCAGGAAAAGGTATCTGAGGAAATGCAGTGCCTTTTTTGTTTTTCATACCCACACTGCCTGTTCACCCCAACCAGGAACTGTTTTTGAGGAAAGGTTTTCCATGTTCAGCCTCCTGCTACTTGTTCCTGCTCAGCTTCTATCTCACATGATCCTGTAATGTGCTCCAATAATGCAGCTCAGACACATTAATGGGTAATTAACACATTGTAGTGACTCCATGATCAGTGACCTTGTCAGTGTGCTAGAAGAAACAGATCTCAGTAGAATACACGTGGATACCTTTTGGAATATAAAAAAAAAAAGCATTGAAGTAGAGGATGCAAGCTGGCATACCACCTGCAGAACAGAGCTGGCAATTTCACCTTACACAAAAACATTTTAAAGTTTGGGACTTTTTACCACCAATCTACTTGTAGCTTCTCAAAGATTCTGAGAGTCTAACAGTACAGAAGCCCCATTAAGGCAAATGGCATTTTCACTGGGTTGGTTCTTCACTTTCCTGTGGTCCCCACCATTCCTTACCTGCTCACAGCTAGCCTATGTGGTTCTTTTACAGTATTTGTCTGGACTCTGCACTTTCTTCTTTCCATTGGTGGGTACGGATCGCTCTTTGTACTTCTCTTTTCCCTTCCTTTCTCTTACTTTGGTTTCATATGTTCCAAGATGGTCTTCAACTCACTGTGTAGCTAAGGATGACATTGAACTTTTGATATTCTTGCCTCCACCTCCAAAGTGTTGGGATTACAGGTGTGTACCACCATGACAGAGTTAAACCATGTGGTGCTGAGGGTGTAACCGAGAGCCTTGAGCCTGCTGCCCAAGCTACATTCCCTGTCTCTGTACTTACTTTTCCTTAGAGTGAGGAATTAGGCTTTTACAATAGTCTTCTTTAGCACATATTCATCATAGATAATAATAAGTTTCAAATGACATTTCCATACATGTGTTTTAATTTTAATCCCCTTCCTTTTCCCTAACACTTTCTACTTCTACCTTAATTTTAATTTTTTTTGTGTGTGATCCAATGAGTTTAATTAGGTTGCTTAAATGAGCATAAGTGAAGAGACTATTTGTAAGAGCATAAAGCAATTTAGGCTATAACACTGAAGAAAATGTCTCTTTCTCCCCTTCAGCAACCATTAACTGCTTAAAGATCCTCAGGAGGAACTAGGTTTTTATTTACACAAGAAATAAAACTCAGTGGAATGTTTAAAAATTAAACAGAAGACTGAGTTTCCCTGGGAGGCAGAGGCAGGCACATCTCTGCACGTTTGAAGCTAGCCTAGTCTGCAGAGTGAGTTCCCGCTCTGCTTTGCGTGTTTTGTTCTGGGACAGTGGCATACAAGTCTTGATTCTTCCTCTAAGCAAAGAGGACAGGATGATGACTCTACTCCTGTTGTCAGGGCATCTTCCAAGGGCTGATAAAGAAAATGCTGAGACTGGAGAGACAGCTCAGTGGCTAAGAGCTCTGGCTGCTCTTCCAGGGGACCCCGGTTCAATTCCCAGCACCCACATGGCAGCTCACAACTGTTTGTAACTCCAGTTCCAGGGAATCTGACACCTCATACCAATGTACAGAAAATAAATTTTAAAAAAAAGAAAGAAAGAAAGAAAGAAAATCCTAGGCAAAGATTTAGAATTAATCAACAAACTGCAGTTGTTCAAAAGGAGACAGTTATTTCTAAAATTGCAAAGAACAAAAATCGGACATGCCATATAAAGCTGTAACGTTTTCTAATCTAGTCCATTATTTCCAGTGTTAAAATCAGTCAAACCCTCTATGCACCTCTAATGGGACTCAAACTGTTTAGATGAAGCTTTTGGTTGATTCATTTATTGATTTTGAGCTGAATCACGTCATTATTTTGCTGGTGGCTTCCAACTCCTGGCTGCAAGGGATCTTCCAGTCTCAGCCTTTCTACCAGCTAGGATTACTGGCATGTGGCACAGCACCTGGCTGAAGAGGTTTCATTTAACATGCCATATCATATCTAAACCAAGATTTTAGTGATACAGAAATAAACCTAGAACATAAACTACTAGTTCTTGTTCACAATGCAAATTCTAGCAAATCAGATGGCACCTTAACAGGAAAGGGTAAAAATGATTACCAGAGGGCATAGCCAAGTTGTTGACAAACAAAACAAGACAACAACAAACAGCCTTCTAAACTAAAATAAGTGACTCTAACTAGCAGTCAGGAAGTGTAAATGCAGCACTAAACTTCCCCATTCACCCTGGTTCAACAAACTGGATGAGCTTCCCCAGAGCAGTGTACATCACGTGGTCAGTCAGGCAGCAGCACTTCGCAGGCAGTAGTTAAACCAGGTAATGTACAGTCTCTTGGAAACGTTCCGTCTTAAAGAGCATCATGTTACCTTATCGAAAACATTTCGGTATATGGTGTAATACTCATCAGCAGGTCCTTCCTCATTGCAGCCCACTCGTTCAGTTTCTGTAGTTATGTATCTTTGCATGCTTTCCAAAAACTCCTTGTCACTTCTACTAATGATAGGAGGGAGAACTGCATGTTTGTTTACTTCTTGGAATGACATAAATCTTAATCTGTAAGCTTGTTCACCGGAGAAAAATTAAACTTTGACCTTCTTTTGCAATAAAGCCAAAAAACTTTAGTAAGCCTGAAATAAAACATGACCATCAGTTAATCTATAAGCTTACAACTCTTAAGTCAAAACTCAATTTAAAAATATGCATGTTTCAAAAAAATTCTTAGGGACCTGTCACTGAGATAAACATTTCAGTCAATGAGTTAAAATGCCCATGCTGTTCTACTGATAATTGCTACACTTCAGAATATGCCAGACAATTAAGAATGCTCCCTTAGAGCCAGTGAGACGGCTCATTAGGCAAAGCACTTCCATGAGAGCATGAAGACCTGAGCTGATGCCGAGAACTAACTCCACACAAACCTCCCACCCTCGCCCAGTCACGCACACAAAGAGATGACTGAATACAGAAAAACACACCTTCCTTTAGAAACCAGGCATATTCCTCTTAGAAATAGGATTTAAATGATAGCTTTATCATAGGTTTCAACTCAACATTTTTAAAAAATTTGTATTTTTTAATGCTGGAGACTAAATCAGGGTCGTGAACATAACTCAGTATTGAATTCCCTTTCATAAATGCAGTTTAACCACAAGCTGCCTCTTGTCCTAGAAACAGTTCTTGCAAACCTGGCTGGTCTTAAACTCCCTACGTAGCTGAGAAGACCTTCCTGCCCCTACCTCCCATGTGCCAGAATTATAGGCATGCGCCACATGGTTTAATAAATAAATAAAACCCCAACAACAAAAACATGACTTCTGGGGCTGGAGGGAGGATTGGATGCTCTCTTCTGGTCTCCACTGACCCCACGAATGCAAGCGATACAATAGACGTACATGCAGGCAAGCACGCACACTTGCACACACCTGCCTTCTCCTCCATCACTCAGGCAGCCTTATTTAAATTTAGTGGTTCAGTGGCTCCACACAGAGCAAAATAGAAAGGGCCTTTTTGGGAAAGTTTTCAGCGGGAGAAGAAATACGGATAAGATAGGGTGATAGTGAAAAGAACTAAAATTCACTAGAAACTATCCAAGAACAAAAACTAAAAAATTTAAAATTACCTCTTGGCTGTGGTGGAACACACCTTTAATCCTAGCACTTGGGAGGCAGAAATAGTTGGATCTCTGTGAGTTCAAGGTCAACTTGGTCTACATAGTGAAATCCAGGCCAGTCAGGGCTACATAGCGAGACTCTGTCTCAAAAACAATATGATGTTTAATTCTTTTTCTAAAGAGCTCTAAACATAATATTTATTGCTTAGTATGAGATTCCATTAATTCTTTAGCCATCCCCACTTACCATTAAACACTTTTACTATAAATAATGCTGCTTTAAATAAATGTTTAAACTAACTTTATGATGTTTTACAATATAATTAGTAAATAGTTATCTGAAATATCAAACTTTAAATACCACATACATAAGAAACAGGACAGCAGTCTGTCCCAGCACTTGGAAGGCAGAGGGCTAAGTTGGTCAACACAGTGAGATCCAGGCCATCCAGGGCTACATAGTGAGACCTTATCTCAAATAAACAAATAGTAAAATAAAAAAAATAAAGGAGACACCATAATAATTTTGAAGTGTAAAAGACTAAATTTATCTCTTTTTTTTTTTAAATGGTTTTTCGAGACAAGGTTTCTCTGTATAGCTTTGGAACCTGTCCTGGAACTCTGTAGACCAAGCTGGCCTGGAACTCACAGAGATCCTCCTGCCTCTGCCTCCTGAGTGCTGGGATTAATGGCATGCACCACCACTGCCCAGCTAAATTTATCTTTATACTGATAAGATGGATAACAAAAAGTCAGTTTACAAGAGGACATAAAGTAGTCCTATCAAGGACACAAACAATGTAATAGTTAAAGTCTTTCATTTAAAAAAGTTGGGGCTGGAGAGATGGCTCAGAGGTTAAGAGCACTGGCTGCTCTTCCAGAGGTCCTGAGTTCAATTCCTAGCAACCACATGGTGGCTCACAACCATCTGTAATGAAATCTGGTGCCCTCTTGGTGTGTAGGCATATATGTGGGCAGAACAGTGTATACATAATAAATAAATAAATCTTAAAAAAAATTAAAAAAAATAAGTTATATAGAGCCTGGCAAGGTGGCACATGCCTTTAATTCCAGCACTCAGGAGGCAGTCTGGCAGATTTCTGTGAGTTTGAGACCAGCCTGGTCTACAAAGTCAGTTCCAGGACAGCCAGGGCTGTTACACAGAGAAACCCTGTCAGGAAAAACAGAAACAAAAAGTTATTTAGTGTCTGTGTATATATATAGGTGCATGCTTGTTTCCTATGGAGGACCCAGAGACTGAACTCAGATCACCAGGCTTCGCAGACTGTGCTTTAGCTCACCGAGCCATATCACTGGGCTAAACTTTTCTCAAATAGAAAATCAACTTGTTTACTCATTAGTTCAACCACTGTTTTTTGAATGTATATTTTGTATTTTATGGTTAGGGATTCAGCAATAAGATAAGGTCCTGGCTCTTTGGAGCTTACAATTCAGGAAGCCAGTCAGAGTATAGATAACGTAACTGCAAATAGTAACATATAAAGTCAAAGGAGAGGGGATGGGCACAATCGTTGGGGCATGTGTGGTCACATCTAAATAGCAGTGGCTCCCTAGAATCTTTAGGAAAAATCCAAGCTATTTTGGTGGCATATCAATGCCCTTTAAGGGGTCAACAATTTTTTTCCCTTTGACAAAACTCTCTTATGTCCTTGCACCTTATATTTGAAGGTAAAATATTTTATTCTTTGCAGTGTTGGATATCAATTCTAGGATCCCAGACATGCTAGGTAAGTAACCTACAACTCAGATAACCTTTAACCCCAAGGTGAAGTATCTGAATAATGTAGATGACACCATCACTTTTTACTTTTCTGTGTGTGTCCACATTCCTGTGGGTCCATGCAGGTGTGGAGACAGGAGGATCACGTGTGTGGGGTGTTCTTGGATCATGCTACCTTTTATTTTAAAATGTTATAACATTTGTTAGTCCGGGGGTGGGGAGTGCTGTGAAAGTCTGCCTTGCTGGAGTCAGTTCTCTCCACTATGTGGATCCCTAGGACAGAACTCCAGATGTCAACTCTCTCTACTGACTGAACCACCCAAATGGCCCTACCTTATTTTAAGAGATTTGTGTGTCGGGCTGGAGAGATGGCTCAGAGATTAAGAGCATTGACTGCTCTCCCAGAGGTCCTGAGTTCAATTCCCAGCAACCACATGGTGGCTCACAACCATCTGTAATAAGGTCCGATGCTCTATCCTGTCCTTCAGAAGGCAAACATACAGACAGAACACTGTTTACATAACAAAAAAAGAGATTTGTGTGTCACAAAGGTGTCCTGTGCCCCCCCCCCCCCCACCGCCCCCAAACTCTCACTGAACCTGAAGCAGGAGAATTTGGCAACTCTGGCTGGCCAATGAGCTCTGGGGAGTCTCCAGTCACTGCTGGCTTATCTGGTCACAGAATCCGCCAGGCACAGCAGCCTTTTTTAAAGTGGGTGCTGGGGTTACAATACAGGTTTTTGCATATCAAGCATTGTATCTACTGAGCCATTTCCCAGCCAAAAATGTGTATTTTGAAGGCAGCAGAGCTAGTAGATTAAAATGAGGAAAGAGCAGACACAGGTTATTAGGAGGATATGGATCCTCTTTACAAAAAACCGGAGCACGCCTACGTTTAGGGATAGGAAGAAAAAACATTAAGAGGGTGCATTAAAAAGGACACTGGGTTCGTGGGGTGGAGGAGGGACTGGGAGGGGGCACAACCTGCTCTTAAGTGGTCTGTTTTGCTTATTTCTCCTGGGCAGCACATGCTCCTAAGTATTTTTCCCAGGATGGACAATCTCCACGTCCAAATTTATGGTCGAGGACTAAACAATTACTCTGTAGGTTTCCTTACTGTATGGCTTTTAAAACGTGCAAAGATGCAAATTCCGATATATTTAACCGTTTCACACTAGGACAGCGCGTGCGGCTCAGAAGCTTCCTCAGACTGGAGAAAAGGTAGCTGAGGGCAGGAGGGGGCTGCAAGGAAGAGACCGTACCCCGCACTTTTAAGACTTGGTCTGTGATCCAGCTGTCCTGGAATTGGCTGACCATGCCCTTCTCTTGAGGGCCCGCACAGCTGACCCCCAGCCCGCTCCTCATTACGGCGCGATCAATACCCTCAGCCTCAAAAGCCTTTCCGGCCTTAACCCTTCCCTTCTAGGCATTTCCGGCGCGGCCCTGCCCTCGCGCCAAACATTCGGCCCCATCCCCAGGTCCTCACCTGAATCTCTAACCCTGAATCCAGAGCTTAGAGACTGTAACAAGATAGCCCG